>JAOCPS010207542.1:0-13960 GCA_025505425.1 Graphium colonna
GAATGTTGCTGATACGCAACAAATCATTTATATGCAGAAGGAACAGTGTGGGAGATAGTACGCAGCCTTGTGGGACATCAGCGTTCACAGACATGGCGTCGGAGCATGCACCGTCGACAACGACCTTGATGCTCCGATCGGCAAGGAACCTGGTTGTCCAATCGCATAATTTCTGAGGAAAACTGTAGGATGATATCTTGGAAAGGAGCGCACTATGCCATACCCGATCGAAGTCTTCTTTTGATTTGTTATTTTTAACGTATTTAAACAGTCGCGACAATTCCGAGCGTTAGATTGTCATATGTCTCATCTATAAAGCGTTCCCGCTCGGTATACATTATAAAACACTTTACATCTGACAATATCAGCAATATAAAAGATCAGGAATTAATGTTATCGTAATTGCTAAATTTAGGCTGGCTTGCCTGGCGCATTGTAGACCCCGTAGCCCCGGCGGTTGCCCGGGTCTTAAAAAGTAACACCGAATTAAACTCGGCAAGAGGTATATTTTTTAACAACATAACATAACATAACATATAGACATTTCTGCATATCTATCACTTGAAGTTTAGAGCGAGCAATGCATTACTATGGTGTTCAAATAAATAAGCATTAATATTATAAATCTACCGAACTCAAACTCCAGTAGGCGATCCACCTGACCAAAATAGAAAAGAGTGGAGAGCGCTGAGCGCCAGCGTGAAAGGCTGGATTTCAGCCCTTAGGAAACGACGTTGAAGAAAGAATATTATAGAAACTCCAAAATGCTAATATTTTTTGCCATTTTTTATTTTTTTAACTAAAAGATAATTTCACGTTGGCTATGATTTTATTTTAAAAATCTGGAGACTGTTCTATTCATTTTTTTTATTTAAAAACAATTTTGTTTCCAAATACATTTTCTTGTCCCGCTGACTTTCTCAGATAAGGCTTTATTTTCAATCAGTGCTAGTTTTTTTGACCACCAATAAGTAAGTGTTAATACTTCCAAATTGAATAAAGATATTTTGAATTAGTTTATTCTTGTTATTTGCAAACATATAAAAAAGTTAAAAGTGTGTTTGTTTTAATACAGCTCAATAACAAACAATTACGCGAAATCGATGTCATCATATTCATCCATATCTATAATTTCGCAACAAAACAAATAATTTTCGAAAACGACATAGTCCATTTTTGTCCATATTTTGGATGATTCGTTTGATAAACTTAGAATGTCGATAAGTTAATTTTCGTTTATGCAGGCTTTGTCATTTACTTTTTTGAGATGTAGGATGTTCTTACGGGATTCATCCTTTCTATCATTTTTAAATTCTTTATTTTTATTAAAGAGATCACACAGCTTACCTTGATTTGCAGGCAATTACTTGATCAGCCATAATTTTACCTGGCTTAACCTAACCTGGTTTTATCGAACAACAAACTTTTATTAAAACGAACTATGCCGCTTAGAAGAGAAGACAACCATAATCCATGTCTCAGTTTTGATTTGAATGACCTCGGGGAACATAAGAGTGTAATTAACTAAAAAATAATAACCAAGTACAATTTTTATAAGAGTAATTAAGAAATAATTAAGGGCTGTGGATTTGGTCAAGCAGTTATCGAACAGGAAAGTTGATGTCGATGTCGCGTGCTTTCATAATATAATACATTCAATGATCTCCGTTAATGTGCCTCAAAAAAAATACAACTTTAATCAGTATCCACCGTGGTTAGTGAACCTGTAAAATGATGTACTAGAAAAAAAAGAAAATTTCATGCAAAATTTAAAAATTACGGCAATCCCGATACAGTTGATATACTACGAGCGAGATCAAAAACATAATTGCTGAGCGTTATATCCTCCATAGAGAACTGAATCAAAAGTGATACTCGGCAATTTTGGAAGTTTGTACAGGGTAAACCTCCGAGTCAATTCCGTAGGTGGTAAGATTCCAAAATGAAATTGCTTCTAACGGTAAGGACATTTCCGAAATGTTTCCTAAATATATTGCTTCCGTGTTTAAAAATCCCACAAACATAACATCATTTGAAAAGGATAACGTACAGGCTTTAAATGAAATGGCGAAGGTAACAAGTCTTATGAAGAAATTCTTTAAAAAATGCGACATGTTGACATAAAAAAAAGGATCGGGTCCGGGCGGTGTTCCACCAATATTTATTAAAAGTTGTTATGAGGAATCAACTACAGCACTTTTCATCATAATTAATAAATTACTGAAAGAGGTGTTTTTCCTCATAAATAGAAAGTATCCCATGTGATAGCTATCCATAAATCAGCTAACAAAAGTATATGTCAAAACTATCGGCCAAAAAATATTCTCAACGTATTTGCAGAATTTTTCGAATCTCTAATATATCCTTATATCTATGCATGAGCAAAAACCTATTCTTTCTGAACAAAGCATGGTTTTATTTCTGAGAAATCTATGTTAACAATTTCATTAGACATTCAAACTTTGTTTAGTGATGCATTTAAAAAGCGAAAGCAGGTGGACTGTATTTATACGGACTTTTCAAAAACTTTTGACACGGTAACATTTGATACGATTTTATGCATGAGACTTGAACGATACGGAATACATAGTGACATTTTGCGTTGGACTGTATCTTATGTAGCTAATCAAAGTCAAATAGTCACGATAAAAGGATTTTAATCATCTCCGTTGATTGTAATATCCGGAGTCCCACAAGGTTCAGATTTAGGTCCTTTGTCGTGCAATATATTATTTATTTATGACCTATATAGATAAACTTAAATGTCAAAAACAGTTGCATGAAGACGATTCAAAAATGTTCCATTTAATTAATTATATTACTGATTGTAATTCTCTGTAGAACGATATTAAAACCATGTCTGAACGGTGTGTAAATAATTTTATGAAAATTAATGTCAATAAATGCTGTATAATATAATTTACGAAGTGTGTGAATAAAATACTATTTAACTATAATATAGATAAAAAAACCGCTAGAAAGAAGAAACACTGTTGAAGATCTTGGCGTAATATTACACAATAAGTGGACTTTTATTTATTATTATTAAATGCAAGAAATTGCCAGGTTTTATCTTAAGAGTAACTAAGGGTTTCAAGTCCTCAAATAGTTTTATTTTGTTGTATATGACTTTAGTACAATCTATTTTGGAATATTCTTCTGTACGCAACACACTCTTCTAAGTTAGAAGAAATTCAGAGGCGTGTTTTTAGAATTACAGCATACCGCTATGGCTCAGTTTTATTTTTTTGTTGATTTTTTTTTGGCTGACAGTATGTGCTAAAATGTAATTACTAATTCTATTATTGTTTACTTTACTGTTCGCTGTGTTGTGTACCAAATAAAATAAAAGTGTCATAATACAACTAAAAATTACAATACAAAGGAACATATCTCACAGGTGTCAATTTAAAAGGCGAAAGTCTGTACCACTAGGCTAAATGAGATTAAAAATCAAAAAATGTCGAAAATGGAGAGAAGCCAATGAGAGAAGGTTATTAAACATCTTTTCGTTTTTGTTAGATTGCTCCGATCATTTAAATTATTTTCTAGACCATAATGTCATTTTTATGGATAAATAGGTTGGCTTGCATATATGTGTATATATATATAGATCACGCCCTGACATATGTTTTTTTTTAATTTTGCCAACGAAATAAAAAAATCTATCCTTCCCATCAAATCCAAACCGGTTAGACACGACAAAATCAGCCGCAAAAAGACGTCACAAGCCTGAAATGGGTGCTTAAGTTCGCGTTATGTCTTGAGTTTATCTTATTAATAATGGGATCCCAAGCAGATGGTAGCACTCATTACTTATGAGCTTCGATGTGCGTATCATCTGTATGCTGATGATCTTCAAAGAAGGTCTGACAAATTTGGGTTGACTGTAAATCCCTCCAAATATCAAGCCATTGTAGTCAGGAGCTCCCGTAACATAAGTAAAATGGACTTGTATAATTTTCCACCCATTATATTTAATTATTCCTCTATTCCGTATACCCCTAGAGTTAAGACTCTGGGTTTGTTTATTGCTAAAACTCTTAGTTGGAAGGATCAGATTGTTAGAGTCAATCAAAAAGTTTCAGGTACCCTGCGGAATCTCCATTGATTCAAAAATTTTTTGCCATTGAAAACCAAAGAAATGCTAATGCAGGCCTTAATTTTCCCTTTCATCCACTATAGTCACATATGCCACTTTGTATGTGAGTATAAATATATATCTGTTAAATTGCCAATATGTATACTGTGTTGCTTTAAATGAATAATTTCTGTAGATGTGCACCTACCTTTAAGTTTTCTGTATCACCCTAAGCTAGACTGGGAGAGAATGCTTTAAGCATTAAGTATGCCTATGTACTAGATTTGTGCATGAATGTTAAAATTAAACATTTATAACTAAACTCTAAGGTATAAATTTGTAAACCACAACTAATACCATTTTTTTATTATCACACACTGTTTATTGATTTTGTAAATATTTAAGAATAATTTATTTTACAGTATAGATGACAAATCTACTGATATTGCGTTATTTAGTTTATGCATAGGGTATTAAAGTTACTTATAAATTGAACTAGTAACCACAAGAGGTAAACATGATAATTTGGTACAAGATTTTTGTTTTGTACTCAATTTTTGTAAGCCACAAGTAATACCATTTTTTTATTATGACATACTGTATATTGATATTGTTAATATTTAAAAATAATTTATTCTATAGTATAGATATCAAATCCACTATTGTTGTTCTATTTTGTTCACGCATAGGGCATTATAGTTATTTATAAATTGAACTAGAAACCACAAGAGTTACCTCTTCTACAAATGATAATTGGGTACAAGATTTTTATTTTGTATTAAATTTTTGTAAGCCACAAGTAATACCATTGTTTTATTATGACATACTGTATATTGATATTGTAAATATTTAAAAATAATTTATTCTATGGTATAGATATCAAATCTACTATTGTTCTTCTATTTTGTTCACCCATAGGGCATTAAAATTATTTATAAATTGAACTAGAAAAATCAAGAGTTACCTTTTCTACAAATGATAATTTGTTTTGTATACCAAAAAATTACACCAACCACTCTTACCTGTCATACTGGCTAGACAGGATGCTTAATGGCATTAAAATCATCTTTAGTACTCTTATTTTGAGGTATATTAATATTTCTTTTTGTAAACAACAAAAAGAAAAACTTTGGTTAAGGAGCAATATTCTGTATACCAGACACTAGTGGTTAGAAATCATTAAGAATGATCCAGTTATTATTTTCATATTAGTTATATCAACACTTGTTTTACACATTTGAAACATTTTACGCACCTGTTCTCTTATCTCCAATATAATTTCCGTAACTGTCATATGGCTCATCACTTGTTTCTTCAGGTGTAGTGTAGGTTTCAGTAAGGGCAACAGCAGGAGGTGCTTCTGGGTTTACTGTCACAACTTCAGCGTCACGCCTGTATTCAAGCAAAGTATTGTTATTGGAACACTAACATTCAAGATTCTAATAAAAATAGGAAATGATTGAGTTATAATTATTTTCAATACAATCTATTTATTTATTTAAACTTGATTGTAAATCCTTATAATTAGAACAAAAAAGTCAGACTTAATGCTTTAAAGCATTCTCTACCAGTCGACTTATGGTGTGGTGAGGATTGCTAAGTAACATAAAAAAAATTTTAAGGTTTAAACAAGAAAAAAAGGTCTACAACAAAATTAAAATGAAAAAATATGTAAGAGTACAGGATAAATTAAATTTAAAACAAGAGTATTTAAACCCAGTTCTTTTACTCAAATTTCTATTTAATAATCATACAGAATATAGCTATTTCACACCAGACCTTGCCATGAACACTTTTAAATTGCTCTCTAGAGGTAGGGCAGACTAGTACTATGAGAAGTCGGGGAGCATAGAAATTATGAACTTATTTTTTTTCTGAAAAACTAATCATTTTCACTAAATTTTGCTTTACATGGGTCTTTTCATTTACATTAAAACATGCACCCACAAGCAATCATAACCCTCGTAAGAAATAAGGTTTTAAAGCATTATGCTTTGCTTTTGTTAAAATATTGACATGAAAAAGTACCACCAGTTCTTCTTGAGCATAGTGATTTTGTATATGTAAGCAAAGATATATTATACCTGTTTTTATCAGTGTTGGTTTGTGCTGTTCGAACACATAAAGTTTTTCCTTGAAAGACGCTGCCATCACTCTTAGCAATTGCATCTTGTGCACTTGATTCCTTTTCAAACTGCACAAAGCCAAAGTTTCTGTTTACAATTATACCGTTGATTTGTCCAAACCGTATAAAATGGTCATATAATTCTTCCACAGTAGCTCTGTCAGTTAATCCGCCGACATAAATCCTAAGATGCGACGTAGACCGGTCTTTCATCGCTTGTCTATCTAAGGTTAGTTTGTCTAAAATATGAAATTTTATTATAAACCACGACAAATATTAGAAGAAAAAAATAATTTACATTAGTTATACATGATATAAATATTATATACAAACCCATATTTTATAATTTTACGTTTAATTACTACGATAATGTATTTTGTTTTAAAATAGTTACTGAATGTAACTGATTTCAAAGATGAGACACTTAAGATTGATCATTAAGCAATAAAACACGGCTTTTTAATAAAACTTTGTGAATAGAAAATATAATTAATGGCTTTGAAATAATTAAAGTTTTAAAATTGTATTTAATTATTTGTTTGTTGGGTTGACTTTTCACTGACAGATCAAACAGAACATCATAGAGAAAAGTAATATGTTATTGTAGAGTGCACTGTGAACTTTGCAGCGTATTGTAGAAAACTAATTAGATGGTTTAGTATCGATATGTAGATGGAAGCATTTAATAAAATGCTGTTTGCCGTTATATCGCTAAAATTGTTGCATTACAAGCATACCATTTTAAATAAATTTGAAACCTTTAACGAACTTAAATGAAGAGTAAAAACTTATATATTTTTTTTTGTCGCGGGCATCATTACTGCTGGCCAGAAGGGCCTTTGCAGATCCGACGGACTTGAGGTGTCCGGCGCTTAGGGCGCCTGGTCTAAACCTCGTTTAAGAGTGACTAGCTCGAGGGCTTCCAGGGGAAACCTCGGCTCGGGCCGTTACTCTGCGTCTATTACCGGATTGGGAGGCCGGTGAGCTCTTAGGTCGCTTCGGTGGATGCTCTATATAGTGCTCAGACTCAAGGGTCCAAGTTGGTAAGAGAGAACCTCAGCTTGGACTGGCGCTTGATTCGCGTTTAGCATTTCGACTCGAGGGCACCCGAGAGAGCCGAACCTCGGTTCGATCGGTTGCTTCTATCGGCCTACTGGGATAGCTACAACTAACATTGCTACCGCTTCGGCGCGACTTCCTGTTAGCAGATGCGCAAATGTTTTTATAGTCATTACAATAAAATATATGAACATAAGAATAGAATGTTTACACGTCAAATGAGAGATTCACCACAAACGAGCATCCTAAGTGGACATCTAAAACTGTTGAATAGAAAGGGTGGGACTTTTGTTAGTGTTATTGCTGGGAGAAGAAGCGGTGGCGGAAGAAACTCCTACAGCAACGCCTCTATCAGGGTATACCTATCCGCAACCCGGCGGTATCTAGTATAAGTGTTACGCCGCACTCGCTTATATTCATTGATAATATAGTTTGGTTTATATTCAAGTTGTCGCTCAAACATAGCACCTAGGCTAAGAGGTGTTAACCAATAATGTTTGATTTCACAAAGTTCACATCTACTTGTATCGCGGTTCCGAGTGGTTTTAGAGTATAAATCTATTTAAAGAGACCAGATAACCGAGCGATAGCCGTAAGCAGAGGTGTGAACCGTGTGCACCAATGGCAAAGTTATGTCTAAACGTTTTATTAGTAACAAACTAATTCGCGCGTCGACAATATCTTTGTGAAATAAGTCTATAATTTGTGAAAAATAGTGTAATGTGCAGTGTCGTGTTGCAAAAAACGTAAGCAAAATAAAACGAACATTAATATTTTTTTCATCGGCTAAAAATAATTGAAGTGTGTTAGTATGTTCTTGTAAGGGTGTTCTTTTAACGAAAGAAAAATAATGATGATAACAAATTTATTGAATGTTTTTTAATGGAAAGGACGACAAAGAAGCAGACGGCTTACTTGATGATAAGCGATCCCGTCACCTATAGACACAAATGACATCCAAAGAATTATGAGTTTTCAGCCTGAGAATTTGAATAGAATGGATTTATTGGATAGGACGGAGTCGGGATTAAGAATTTGGAGGGGAAAGGACTGAGAAAAGAAAAAGGTAGGAATGGCCAATCAACAACTCTTAAAGACATGCATTTTATGCTAAATTTGTAAAGGGTGGTGGTACTTCTCCCGGTGAGCGTGGCCGTAGTAGTATGGCAAAAGCTGTGAAAAGATGTTATGCTCTACCACCTAAATGCATTAAAAGGTAAGGGGAGTCTTCTAGATGGAAAAAGTTATTTGTAATTGTATTGTACCCTAGAAGACTCTTCAATATATGCCTTACATAAATTAAAGACGGTATGAACTTATTTACAGGAAAAATGTTTATTACATGCTTACAATAACCACTTGGTTCATTTTTTAAGGGGAATGATTCAAAAGTATATAAACATAAGATTGAAATATATTGTCCGTAAAAGCAATATAAAAGTAACACACGTGCAATTTCTTAATAAATGAACTATTTTTGCAACGATAGCCTACTAATAATAAATAAGTTTTTGTATACTTTTTATTTTATAATTAATAATATTCCAATTGTTATACAATAAAAAGGTAATCAAATTACGTTTTATTTAATATTCCTAATAATTTGATTTCTCGCCAAATTAGTATAAACAATATGCACCACTGGTGCATCGCTATATTGCACTACGTTTCTATATAAACTTATACAGAACATTTGCTTACGCTTCGCATAACGGATGTTAAGTGATGTAGCACTTGTCTATCTGTTAATTTATACTCTAAGCTAGTGATATATATGCGTGCTGCGTATTTCGAAATGGGCTTAATGTATAGTATTTTCATTCGTGACCATAGAAAAAGGACTGAGTATCCACAATTCAACTGTTGAATTATGACCAGTAGGAATGTTTAATTTTTGTTGGTTTATTAAACTAAAAACTGCAATTGCAATTATCATTTGTCATATGACCGGTGAGATTTGGCTGTCACTGTCAAAATGTCAAATGGCAGAAACACATTTTATGATATTAAATACATCATGGCATGCATTTGGATAAATATAGTCTTTTTAAACTCTAAGAGGTTATAGAACAGTAGTCTTAATTAATCAATTATGGTTATATCGTTAACCTTTACCTATAATATATTTAATTGTAATTTTATGAAACTGAAAATTACAAAATAATTTTAGACCTTTAATACATTTTTCGCGAAGCTCCCTGATTTTTCATATCGTTGGATGTAAGTAAAGTCATAATGTAAAGTTTGATATTAAGTATTATATAACTTTGTATCAGAATTTATCTTGCGTTTTAGTTTTTGAACACAAAAGCTTTTTATTATTACACATTAAATTTTATGGTTATATTACCTAATATGTTCTTTTTCATATACTTGTTACTGACATTATTATGAATTATGTAGGTATGTAATCAAATAGTTAAAACTGTATAAAATAACAATCTTTTTTGTTCTAGATTCATAAGAAGTTAATGATTTATAGAAAGTTATTTGTTAGCGTTTACAATACAATAGAAATTGCATTTAGTGGGAAAAATTTATTTTATACCAATGTTTTACTGTCCATGAGTATATCTTCTGCAGGTGATTTATTAAATCAAAGCTATGAACTTTTTAGAAATGACGCAAATAAATATGACTTTGAGAGAACCTTTCAAATGGCTTTATCTGGTTTTACAAGTGGCATTATTTGCCACCATTGGTACAAGTTTCTTGATGAAGTAATTATTGGTCGGTCCTTACAAATGGTTGTTAAAAAACTTCTGTTAGATCAGTTCATATGTTCACCTATAATAATTTTATCATTCTTTGCAACTGTTGCAATATTAGAGGAGAATCCACTAGAAAATTTTACTGATGAAGTATATGATAAGTTCTGGACATTATATAAAGCAGAATGGTATGTGTGGCCACCAGCACAAATTATAAATTTTTACTTTTTACCCACAAAGTACAGAGTACTCTATGACAGCACAATATCTCTTGGATATGATGTTTATACATCACATGTAAAGCATAGAAAGGTTAAAAAACTTGAAAGTCAGGATATAAAATAATTTCTTATATAGTCTTCATTATTACTTAATATTGGATTATAAAAAATTCAGCTAAACATGGTATATATTTTTCAAATAACAGTAAACAATGCAGATGCAGTGCTATTATTTATTTTTACTTATTAATATTTTTATTTTCAGACTAAATAATATGCAAGTCTTAGCAGTGACTTGGAGAAAACTTGCATCAAATTTATATGGATCTAGTACTGCATCCTATTTTAGGAAAGCTGTGAAAGTGGCATTCAGTGATAAATATTTATTGTATACAAATGTAACAATATCTGTCAGTTTATCGGCGGTTGGTGATATCTTGCAACAAACCTATGAGGTTTATACTAAAGAACAGGATAGATATGATTTTAAAAGGACTATGCACATGGCATTTTCAGGAGCAGGGGTTGGAGTGTTATGTCACCATTGGTATAAAATATTAGACAAAGTGATAATTGGAAAAACCACTGACATGGTGGTGAAGAAGTTGTTACTTGACCAGTTAATATTTTCACCAATTATGATAACAACATTCTTTGGTAGCCTAGCTATATTTGAAGAAAATCCTATAGAAAATTTTAAGGAAGAAGTGACAGATAAATTTGTAACATTATATAGAGCAGAATGGATGGTTTGGCCGCCTGCACAAATAATTAACTTCTACTTTTTACCAACTAGATTTAGGGTTTTGTATGATAATACAATATCTTTAGGATATGATGTGTATACCTCACAAGTGAAGCATAGAAAAGATTCAAAAGCTATAAGAGTTGGATTCAAAGAACTGGAAAAAAGTAAACCATCTTGACACATTTAATAGATGGACAGTAAAAAATTTAGTACAAAATGTGTATTTTTATTTATTGTACAATTCTAAATATAGTATCTGTATATTGTTGATTGAAATTTACATGTAATTTAATGGTTTAATGATAATAATAAGCCTTGCTGTGATAAAATACATTCAATGTTATTTATTTCAATTTGTACATGTTACTATAGATTATGGTGCTACAATCAATAAAATTGTTTTATGCATACTTTAGATGTTTTTTTAAATATTATTTAGGGGTAAGAAAAGGTTCTTCCACTGGAGAGTTCTGTCTGGATTTCAGATTGTTGAGTACATTGCGGGCAATATTATCTTGAAATAATCTTTCAGGCCAAGATTCAGAATGTCTTGCATTTTTCGGTTTGCCAAGAAATGAGGATACTCTGCTTATGGTAGGTGTATCACGATGAGAGTGGAACGATCTGGCGCAATTTTTTCTTAGACCCAGTAGGGAAGTGAGCAGTTTATCCAATGCTTCTATATCATTTGTTAAACCACTCTCTTGTATAGTATGCAGTGGTGTACTCATGCCAGAATGTATCATGCTGGAGCGCTGAGATATTGATGAGTATGGTTGCAAACCAATTGTGCGTATGACCTTAAACACGAAAGCAAACATTGAAGCAGATGTTATATTAAAAATAAGATGTAATGTTTGGTATAACCGTCTCAACTTGTTAACATTTACAGCTTTTATTAATATGAAGAATTGTAATTTTTATGTGTTATGAGGAAATTCTTAAATTTTGTTCTGGAAGGTCCCATAGATAAGATAACCTTGTGATTACGTCTTCAAACGTAAATCGTCATAATACTTCAATTACAATTGTGACACGATATTTTTTCGAATTTAATTTATTTGTGGTATAAATATAATGGGGTGAAATTCGATTTAAATCCGGTTTCGAATTTCCCTGGCGATGTCCATATGACGCTTTCGTACATTATTATTGATCATCGCCGGAGTAGAACCCATGATCTGCAGTCTGTTAAGCGGCTATTATATAAACTGTTAACTGATTATTACTTAGTTTTAACCTCAAAAACTGTACTGCCATTTCAGGTCTACTTATACAGGTGACTAGTGAGTTTCTTTCAATACTTTAAGACGTTATATTTTGGGATCATATACGAAGAATAAAAGTATTATTAAAAATAAATATTGATTTACCGCTGAGTAAACGTTAAAAATTACGTCAGCGTACCTGCTGATCACAGCCGCCGCAGTTCGTTAATTTATTGGAAAATTTGGAGTAAAAAAAGCAATATGTTATTAAGACACGATATTAAGTTTGCAAGACGTTAATATAATCATTGACTTCGAAGGTTGTTAGCTTTTATATTGAACCTAAGATACTATAGTGTTCCCATTTTAGAATCGGAATCATGCTATAGATACTCTTGGTACCTACAGACTTTATTTTGTGCGAGATAAATACCTCGTCAGCATTGTGACTTTGGTAACTCATCCGTTTGACTTTCCTATAAGTTTCATCGTCCAATGCTTCGTTTACAGCTGCCTGTAATTTTTGTTTCATTTCATCATCAGCGGTGTCGTTGAGATCTTCAAGTACCAACCTGAAAATGAATTAAATAGTGTATTAAAGAAAATATTTACTACTTTCCCTAATATACCCAAGGATTTAATTCGTATATTTAGGCTAAATTCTGAAGTAGTAAATCTTTATAAAAATCTACAGTAATGAATGTTATATGATTTACATAAATGTTATACACCTCTTTCATGTATAGCTAATACGTATGTACAAATTTGAAACTATTGGCAAAGATGCCGATTCGATGTTACACTGTAATAAGAAAATATACATATATATTTGACATTTTTATCATGCTTTTATTAGCTTCGCCAGTATGTTTGTTTGCTTGTTTGTAACCGACTCCTTTGAACACTATTTTGACCTACTTTCCCCGGACAGATTTTATTTAAACTTTGCAGACTTTTCAGGGGGCATTACAATAATTTGATAAGCATATCCCATTATCCTGAATGGGATCGCCAGGACTAATTTTTTAATTTTTATTTCGATTTCTCATTAAAGCGTGTTTTTTAGTTTTTTAATATAGAATAAGTGTCTTTTATTACAATATAGAAGTTTTCAAATTTCAAAACTGTTTATTACATTTATTTACTTTCATGTCCTGTTGTCTGTTCATCTGTAATATAATCTTGCAAGTTAAATTTGACCTACTTTCCGGTTTCCGATCAAGCTGAAATTTTGCACGCATACGTATATTATGTGATAATGCAATATAAAAACAACTTTGAGCTTATCTGATGATGGAGCTGGAAGGTGGTAATAGGAATTCCATTATTAAACGCAAACCCATCGAGTTTGGGCTCTTTTGATTCGTTTTGAAGCAAGCATATAAAAGCTTGTTGAAAAATAAATTGGATTTATTCCTTGTATTGAAGCTAACTGATGTTGCTTTTATGGGCAGACTTTTTAATAGAAAAACCATGTCCATAAATTATAGACTTAGTCAAAAGTGTTGGTGTCTTGAAGTACCGTCAGATCATTTAAGTAAATCAATTTTGTTAAAACTGTAACGCATATGTTCTTAATGACTAGGTCGTCTTTGACATATTTTAACATAAAAAAATACATGTTTTACACACAAATCGTAACTGTTATGTGACTGATGTATCATCTATTCAGTATATCAAACATTAATATTAAACAACAAAAATATTTACAGAGCAATATAACTAATCTAACCATCGGGTCTCTTGCCATCATCGCGAAAAATGCCAGTGGGCTCGAGAATAGAGGGGAAATTAATAGTGGCAAGAG
>JAOCPS010207650.1:0-13959 GCA_025505425.1 Graphium colonna
AACTATAAGCGTACTCACGTCGATTTATTTCACAGTTCAAAATCGTTAGCCAACGGTCGATGAGTTTTTGGCTAGGGACATAACTGCTGAAAAATTCGTTTTACGAACTTTTGCCGCTAAGGCATTAGAAGTTGGTTTCGAAAAAAAAATATCTCGAAAATAATTCTATATATTTAGTTTTCATAAAGAACCCCAAACCTATTAATATTATTTGCACACATAAAATTATTCTTTACAACAAGAAAAGTATGTCCTGGAAGTCCAATAGCAATTATTTTATTTACCGTCGGAATAAAAACTACGTATAACATTAACTCCATGAGAGTATTGTCACTAAAGACAATATATTGAGTAAACAATTTTCGCAACATTAAATAAGAAAATAAAAATTACTATTTAAAAGTATTAGTATATTTAAAAGTAATACTAAACAATCAGAACACTTGAAAGAATGAGTTCTTATCGAAAAATAGTAACTCTGGCTACTTTCTTGATAATCGGTTAAATAGTTTTAAAATAAAGACGGAACAAAACACCTTCATCCACATTTATAATAATTATGAGGATACTGGATACGTGGCATATATTTGTACTGTCGTATTAAAAATAAATGACTGTTACGATAAATATATTATTCTTCCCGTCAGTATAATTGATACCGATTTTATTTAATTGAACAGCGCTCGTAAAACATGTTATTATTGTATATATTAAGTCGCCGATTTTGCACAAGCACTTAAACTTTTTTTTAAACTACAATAAATAAACATTTTTATGCCATTGATATTATAAAAAGTAGTTGCATCCTAGTCACTCCGTGCGGTTTCACGAGTACTATCTCCTATTGTTTTTCCAACATTCTTCAATAATTCTCCGCTGCTATTGTTCATAGCGTGACACTATGTAGCCTTAATCCTTTGACAATAAATGGGCTATCCATAACACTAAAAAAACTTTTGAATTTGAACCAGTAGTTACTAAGATTAGAGCGTTCAACAAAATATACAAACTCTTCAGCTTCATAATATATAGATTTATTTATTTATTAGATTTATTTTTTAAAAGAATAGCAGCTACCTTAGCCGTACTGATTTCTAGAGGAAACGCATTCCACAGGAGAATAGATTCGAGAAAGAATAAATTGTGTATAAAGTTAGAGCGATGAGAAGAACATTGAAGAAGTCAATTATGCGACGAACGAAGATTTTTATCGTTGACTGTACAAAGATATTGAAAGTGACAAGATAAGTAAGAAGGAGTAAAAGGAGAGTCAAGGATAGAATATAGTGTTGTCAAGGCTTTCAACGAGCACCTTTGACTAATAGTCAACCACTGCAGTTGTGAACGATGTGAGGAAAGGTGGTAATATTTGCGGAGATTAAAAATAAAACGAATTCAGTTATTTAGAAGTTGGTCGAGTTTATTGAGTTGATCTGCATTCAGGTCAATATAGTACACGTCAGCATAGTCGATTAAAGGATAAATTAAGGTCTTCACGAGCATTATTTTGATTCTGGTTAGCAAGAAATTTTTAAATCTGTAGAGAGACCGCAGGACACTCGTCACTCTACGACTTACATAAGCAATTCGATCTTTCCAACCAAGGGTATTGTCGATCATCAAACCCAAATTTTTCACATTCTTGCTTAATGCAATAAGAGAATTATTGAATAAAATCGGTGAGAGATCGGTGATTCAAGTTTATTCACAATGCGGGAACTTCCTTATAATAGGATTGCTTGTCATTTCGTTGGGTTCACCGTTAGCGCAAATGCTTCAGTCCACTTTATAATAGTTTCCAAGTCGTTATTTATACTATTAATTGCTTCCAGGAGCAAATCAATGGTTGACTGAGTGTACAGCTGAAGATCATCGGCATACAGATGATACGCACATTGAAGATTATTAGTGATGAAGTTTAAAAAAACAGCAAATAAAATAGGTGAGAGTATACCTTATACGCCTTGAGGGACACTACTTGTAATATCCAGCCAATTTGATGACAAGTCATCAATATACACTGCTTATTGGCGCCCTCGAAGATATGAGAAAACCCATTCCAGTGCTTTTTCGGAGATCATTAAATGGGAGAGGATAGCTAAAAGGATATCGTGACTGACAGCATTGAAGGCATTCGAAAAGTCAATTAAAACCATCACTGTGACCATGGTATTTTCCATACCTGCCCTAATGTCACCAGTCACTTTAAGGAAGGCAGTAGTAGTGCTATGACCAGGTCGAAATCCGGATTGTAGCGGACTTATTAAGTTGTTACTAAGAACAAAGTGAGAAACTTGTTTAAGAACGCAGGACTCGATTACCTTGGACATAAAAGGAAGGATGGAGATAGGCGATAATGAGAAAGAAGGGAAGGATTGGAGCACTTGGGTAGAGGACGGACAAGAGCTTTACGCTATAAGGATGGAAAGGTTCCAGCATCCAAGGAATAATTGACTATATGGGTTATGGCTGGAGGAAGGATATTAAGGATAGGAACTCTCATGCGTCGGCCGATCTTATCGCATCCTACAGCATTGGATTTAATGTCAAGGATATTTTTTTTAATGTCGTCAGAAGTAACTGTATGTACTGTAGTAATATTTCAAAGGTTAAGGGGGAGGGGATGTCTTTGTTTTTTAGGGTGTTTATACTGGTCCACCATGTGTATGGAGGGCGTCCTCTGCCCCGTTTTGTATCTGGTAAGTTAAGGCCTTTTTTTACTACATAGTTATTATCTCTCCTGATTACATGTTCACATGTCAGGAGACATTTATTCTGTGCGTTACATTTACATCTATTTTTCCATTTTGTGAAACGACTGAACCTATATATTTATAATCAAAACTTTTAGTACAGCTAATTTATCCGGGTAGAAAATTGTGGCAGAATTATTGTTGTTATTAAATTTGCATTCTAGATGTTCCGTCTTTAACTTATTTACTTTCAGTCTGCGTATTCTAGAATGGACACCCATGTGTTAAGAGATGTCTGAAATTTTTCAGGTGTTTTGTCTATTAGGACAATGTCATCTGCATGCAAAAGATTCCACGGCAGAGGCGCTTGAATATTTTTCATGATCATGTCAATAACCAAATTAAAAAGTAAAGGGCTGAGAGATGAGCCCCTCTAGTGCTTCACTCAACTCTGCGGAGGTTTTTACTTTTGTATACGTTTTGTTATATATGTCTGAATTAGCTGGACGTAAACTTCTGGTACGTCTTATTTCTTAGTACCTCCCAAACGAGTCCACGACTTTCTAATCCACATGGTTTCTGAAAAAGTTTTTGTTGCATTTTAAGAGACCTGTTCAAAAATATCCCACACAATGGGGTAAGTCAAAAATGTTTTTTTTTTCATTGTTTGGGAGGAGGGGTTAAAAATAAATATTTTTACATAATTTTAAAAGCCAATCTTTGAATCGTCAATATAAATCTCTCCACCAATTTTCATGACAATAGGTGCAGAATCGGAACCCTAAAAATTATTATCATAATAGTCATTTTGGGATTTCATTTAAACGTATTATTTTTTTAATTAAGGCCTTAAAATTGAAAGTAAATGTTCGGCAACGAATGGTTCTAGTACTATAAAGAATTGTTTAGTGATTTCCGATATATTGGAAATATGTAAAGATTTTTTTATTGTTGCGATTTAACAAACTTCCAACTTGAAATGGGAAATTTATAATAATATTAACAGAAACACAACACCCTTTTTAAAACAGCACATTTAATTAGTTTTTTTGACACCGTAGCTAGATAAATAAAACTGCCGCCCTCAAGTTAACTTCGACACATTACCAAGACCGTACCTAATTATCAAAATAATTTTATTTATTTTGTATTTTAATAATTAAATTTACATATGAAGATGGTTACTAACGGAACCGAAAGACATATTCTAGTTATGTAGCAGAAAAAGAAGAAGCAGAAATCATAATGTTATTGCTTTCCTGATATAAACATTGTAAAGATAAATGAATAAATTGTATGCAAAAAAATAATGCTTTAAGTAGAATCAAAGGAGCAATCCAACCATACAAGTTGAAATTCAAGCTGAATGTTATAATACACTAGCGAATATTACATATTTTATCAAATGAATAGCGACATTTTCTTTCACAAACTGATTTCACGGCATCGGTAAATGTTTAATTAATTATAGGCAACTTTCAGTACTGATGAACTGAAATAAAATTCGCTATATATCTTTATAATTTTACCACATATTCCTCATTCAATTGATTAATTAGGTCTTTGTTAATTGCAGGAAATATTCAAAAGGCATATATGTATTTTATTTTCTTAAACTCAAGTAAAAATATATCTTTAAATGATAAATATTTACCAGAAACGAAAAACTAATATTTTTCTGTTTTCCCTCTTTTTATTAAAATTTGCTTTTAAACTACCACCCATTGAATATTTTCTCGGAATCAAAAGTTCCATATATAAAAAGCACTCTATCTACGGTTTTCATTACCATATTGTTGTGATCATATAGCGAAGTTTACACATGTGTTGCTTTTGTATGGCTTGAAAATTGAAATGATAAGCTCAACACAATTTTTTTAAAAAGTATTTGTCTATATATTATATGTTGATGTATTTTATATTCTTTTGATAAAACATTTGGGATTTGACAAGATGTTAATGAGTTCTTCCCGTTGGTGGATTTTTCCAAAATGCAACAGAACTCCATTTTTATTGCATATATCAATCTAAAGTCGGAATATTTATTTTATTTTAGCTGGCAGATGGAGAGTTAATTTTGGATTATTGAAATCTTTATTATAAGCCATTATAGAGCTAAAATCGAAAACAATGTATAAAAAAATGTGATTGAATATAACAATATTTATGAAAATAAAAATATTTATAAAAAAACCTCGTAACATAAAAAGCAGAACTCCCGCATACCACGACCTAAAACTGGACGAATGTCCTAAACATTGTAATTGAATTTGGTGTGAAGTGACGAATGTCCTACCTACTGCTCGCTGACCATCATATTCTGGCTCAGTTCAAATTTCTCGAGCAGTTAATTCTGATCCATAGCTAATACAAGTAAAATTTAACAATGTTGTTATTATATTCTAGTTACTTCGCGAGGTTTCACATGCCAGTTTTTTTTTACATTTGTAGTATTTGTAGCAAAATAAATCCTTTGTATTATTCTAGGTTTTATGCTATTAGGATCTCAAATTTTATTCAAATACAATCAACAGGATTTATATTATAAAACATCCCATTATAAAAATATGTTTATTATAAAAGTATAGTAAAAAATTTATGTAAATCTGCTTAAAATCATTAAGTAAAGTACAAAAGTAATTAATTATATTCTATGCCGCCGAGAATAACTCCATAATGAAAATTTCGTGCAATATGCCTCCACATGGAGAAATTTACAAACTTTTAGTGGTTTCAGATGCGTTATAACCAAAGAAACGCTCTTAGAAGAGATTTTTAGATTAGTGCAGGAAATTGATTGTAAATAAATTCAATTAAAAATAGATTTTTTAAACAAGTTTCCCAGGAGTATAGTGCTCCTCAAAATGATAAAAAGAGCGCAAATTCTATGGGTATGCGTCGTTTCATTAGAGAGCCTTGCTACCTTCCGGCTTCATGATCAAAACAGCTCTAATTCATTGTAATAGTTACAATTTCAGCTAAGTCAGAAACTGGAAAATGAGATCACCGTCCCGTTGTCTATGTGTCTGTAATCAAGATTTGATTACAGACACACAGACAATGGGACAGGTGAATCTAAATAAAAGCATGTTATAAAAAACGTAAAACGGAAGTTTAAATTTTGTATCTGAGACTTACGTGAATATTAGACATTTTTAAATTAAACAACTTTACGGATTTTTCCGTAACCATGAACGCTGTAAAGGGTATGAAACGTCAAGTGATAAAATTTATAAGTTGTTTAATTTAAAAAGGAATTTTAAAATCAGAAAACAAGCTGATATTGATTACGCAAAAAATCTTGAATTTCATTTATTATTACGCTTACAAAGCAATAAAACACAATACGTGTAGTCAGACTGGTCCATGGAGGACCACTCTATCTGTACTATTGTGTACGTTAGAGATACGATAGTAGTAGTAGTAGTAGATACGTAGATATGATACGATTTAGGTAATTTTTACGTTCTTTATCACAAAAATCAGATATTTGAAACGCTATATTAGCATTTCAAGCGTCTGCTTGAAGTCATTTTCGTGATAAATTAAAAAATAACACATTTCTAAGTGAAATAAAATTTTAAGGGGCCTCCTTCATAAGAACGGAACATACTGTAACATTTTCAAATATCAACCTGTTACGAATCTTCAGAAACAACCTGTTAACAGACAGACGGACGGATGAGCGAACAACGGAAGCTTAACAATAACTCTTGTGGAATAACCATCGGTTGCGAAACCCCAAAAAGAAACGGCATTGAAAAATTACTTTAAACTATATAATGAACAATACAATGATTTATGATCAAAAAGTGATCAATATTGTTATAATTTTCAACGATTGCACTACAACAACGAATAAAATAATTTTTAAAACTAAGGATAAAACGTGTTACCGAAGTTTAACCTATATTCAGAGTATTACGACAGTACTTCGTTTTTATAACATCAACCCATCGAAGAGTAGTTGAAATACCTGATATATTAAAATACTTTCGTTATATTGGATGAAATCCGTTAAGAATAATACTTGTATTATGTTAACTCCAGCCCAATTTAAAATGTTTCCTACAAAAGTAACATTTAAGTACATCATTAAATTATATGACGATTATGACATCTATAAAATACTGTCCTAAATATTATCATAAACAGTGAAAGTCGACGCCTTACTAAAGCCGTAACCTTCTTTTTGGGCGAAAAATTATAATTAAAATAACGGCAATTTGGAAGACGTCGAACTTTGTCTTCAATTCGAGTGAAAATGTGTTTCAGTTTAGAATATTCATATTTTTATTTATTAATTATTTTCCTGCTTACTTTTGCCTTAACAACAGATAACCTACATTTTTTTCTTAATAGGTCATTGATGTTACCGAGCTTAGGGCATCCGGTTGTTTTCTACTTCGTTCGAAAAAAAACTTCGTTTAACCTAACATTTACCTTGTCTGTGCGTGTAATAAAAGTCAATATAGTAAAATACAACATTAAATTAAGGTTTCTTGCTCAAGGAATTAATAGCGTCAAAATTGACACCCTGTTTCAAAACTGGGACAGCTCAGGGATGATCTGACAAAAACGAATTTTGCGGTCTATTTTATAGACGTATTACTATTATCGACGATTATTATTATCTAGACAAAAAGTAGATGAAAAGATGAAAAAAAAGCCTTCCCTTTTTTGTGCATCTACTTTTTCCCTAAATATTAGATTTTTCTTAATTGGACATTGATATTTCCGACCTTTGGGCGAAATTTTTTTCGAACTAAGTAAAAAACAACAAAATTGTTCTTTACTTAGTTCGAAAAAAAAATCTTCCTTTTTTGCTAACATTTCCCTTATCTCTACGTGTAATTAAAGTTTGTATAGTAAAAGATACTATTTTATTAACGCCTTTTTCTCAAGAAATTAAGAACGTGAAAATCGACATCCTGTTTCGACACAGGGACATCAACAACAGAACGGAAACAGCTTAGGAACGACCTAACAAGAAAAGAATATTGCGGTCTTCTTAATACGTGCATATTATTCGAAAAATAATATGCACGTATTAAGTTCGCATGTACAAAGGCGCATCACTTGCAATTAATATAACTTACAAATATTATTTTTTTTAATTAGAAAAAGACGCAAATAAGCACGCGGCTCACCTGATGGTAAGTGATCACCCCCGGAACCCGGTGTTCAAGGGGTAACAATAGCGTTGCCGGCCTTTAATGTAGGAATATGCTCATTTTTTAAAGGTCCTTAAGTTGTATCGGTCCGGTGATACCGCTGGCGACAATTGGTTCCAAAGTGGTGTCGTGCGTGGTAGAAAATGACGACGAAAACAAACTCTGGTGGACTGCCAACCATCCAGTTAGTATTGATAGCATTTGGTGGATTTTCGTGTTGTATGATAAGCGAATTGTGCAGCTGGTATTAGTCTGAACAATTCTTCTGAACACTCCCCGTTGTAAATGCTTTAAAGTATTTTTTTTAGGCAAAGGAAGGCAAATGAGCAAACGGTTCACCTGATGGTAAGTGATCCCAACGCCCATAGACACTGTCAACATTCGGAGAGTTGCGAGTGCGTTATCAATCTGGGATATTGGATAGAATAGGTTTGTTGGATAGGATTGGATCGGGATTAAGGATTTGACCCCTCTAAATATCCAATCGGAATAGGAAAATAAAAGGGAAGACATGGCCATCCGGCATCCCCAAAAGCCATACATACTTTATTTTATGCCGACTTTATAGAGGGTGGTGGTACTTCCCCGGGCGAGCATGGCCGTAGAAGTGCAGCAAAAGATGTTACGCTCTACCATCTCCGAGTATGCTTAGAGATGCTACATTTCTTTACAGGGCTAAAGAATCGAGCTGATCGGAGATCGCCGGATCGTCAACTATTCGAGTAGCTTGACGTTGGATATGGGTCAAATGGAAGGAGCTGGTAAAGAGCTGCCCCAGCCCAGAGGTGAAAGCAGTATTCCACGTGTGGCCGTACTTGCGCTTTGTAAAACTTCAGGCGGTCTGATGGCTGGAAATACTGCCTCGCTCTGTTAAGGACGCCAAGCATTTTAGAAGCCAACTTGGCTTTACTTTCCAAATGACCGTGGAACTGATCGTCACGTCACATGTCAACGCCAAGAAATTTGACCAGCGCTGTGGTAACTAGGGGAGTGTTTTGATTAAGAGGAGATACGAACAAGGGTTTCTTTTGAGCGGTGAACGCGCAAACTTGTGTCTTCGGTGGGTTGAGCTGGACTAAATTTTGTCGACCCCAATCTGAGATTATGGCAAGCAAAATCTCGATTTCAGACACAAGTTTGTTCCGGCACTCGTCGACGCGATCCTGAGAAATATTTGCCCGGCTGGTATACAAGGTGTCGAATGTACTGTCATCTGCATAACAATGAATGTTGTTAATGTGCAACAAATCATTGATGTGCAGAAGGAACAGTGTGGGAGATAGCACGAAGCATTGTGGAACACTAGCGTTAACAGACTTGGCGTCGGAACATGCACCGTCGACAACGACTTTGATGCTCCGATCTGCAAGGAAGCTGGTCATCCATTCACACAATTCGTCTGGTAGTCCGTAACATGTGATCTTTGAAAGGAGCGCTTTGTGCTATACCCGATCAAAGGCCTATGCTACATCCAAACTAATTGCCAAGATCTCCCTCTTGCTCTCAATATCTTCTGCCCATCGATTGGTCAAGTAGACAAGTAGATCACCAGCTTTTACGAAAACCGTATTGTCGGTCATTGATCGGCTGGTGACCTTCAAGATATTTCAGGAGTTGGCTATTAATAATAGACTCCATTATTTTTTTAGAACAAGGAGGTAATGGCAATCGGCACTAAAGCCGTTTTTCAAGATAACGAAACCCCGTCTAAAGAGAAGAAGTGCCGAAAACGCGTTAATACTGGTGCTAACTCGGAAGCGTACGTCATCAGCACAAGACCCACTCGACGATTGGGATGACAGAGAATGGAGTATAAAGTTTCTGTTATAAGTAAGTTAAAATGAAATCGGCGACAGCGCATGGATCATCCAATGAGAAGCAAATTTACCTCCAGGGGTAGGATGCAAAGAAAGGCCGCATCCCATCCCAATCCGCAGACCTAAATTACCACACATGGCAATGTCCGAGTGAAAAAGACGGGCACGTGATAGGCATCTCACTCCGGATTAGACAGTGGTCAAAAGAGCCTAACGGAGCGCCGACGGAGATCTTGTAATTACCCGGGTGAGTGGTCAGCAGAAGGTTCAACAGGGAAGGCATATGATCCAATACATCTGCAATTCGCGTTGGCGATGTGACCATCTGAGTTAGATCATACGCCACGGCATATTCGTGAACAGATCTCCCCGCATAATCAGTGGTACGTGATCCGAGCCATTCAGCGTAGTGGGCGTTGAAATCGCCGAGAACCATGATCTCTGCGGAGCGGATCTACTGCAGCACGGAGTCTGTAGCCATTTGGACGTGGTCAATAAATCGGATGTGTCAATATCACCGCTTTGGGATCTGTATAGGTACACTTAGACGCTAGGGTGGTTCTCGCTTTCAATGCGCATCCCTAGTGTGGACAGAGAGATATCCGCTCTTGCGTATATACACACTCCTGCTCGGGGCACAAATGAATATTTTAGTTTGTACCCCAGGTAACCGAAATAGTCTACTGGAGAGAATTTCTGAGTGCAATGCGAATGTGTGGGTGCAAATGAGTGAGTGCGAATTTCTGAAACTCTCTTCACACCGAGAGAGAGAGAGAGAGAGAGAGAGAGAGAGAGAGAGAGAGAGAGAGAGAGAGAGACTTAAACTTAAACTTTTATAATAATAGCGATGTGACAAGTTTCTTTATCGGCCACAGAAATAATTTTATTTGGTTTATTAAAGTGTGATTGGAACTAATTAACATAAATGAAAAATGTAAAGAAGACAGTAATTGCTTAACATTTGTAAGTTGAAAATTTGGCGTTTCCTACTATCCCTTTTATTGATAAAAACAATCATCTCTTTTCCGCTGACTTCAAAAAGGAGAAGAATCTCAATTCATCTGTATGTGTGTTTTATGTGGGTTTCAGCTGATATTTTATGTAAGATATGATCTGATTTTTAAACTCTTTTTTTATTTTAAAGGATCTAGTCACAAGGTGGTCGCATATAAGTTTTAGTTTTATTTTTATTTTTAAATCCAAATAGCAAAAGTTTCTTTTACTAATGTTCGATTTTAACGCATTTAAAGTTGGTTTTACTGTTTAATGTAGAAAAAAAACATTTTATTTTGCAATTTTTGGATTACTTTTACTACAGTCATGAGATTTTTCCAAATTAAATTCACCTCTTTTTTGAGAATTTTTCGCCAAATTTGTGAAACGATGGATAAACTATCATAACTGAAACTAAACTTGTTTGTAGTAATTTATTCAAAATATTTTTGTTGGAACATTTTTATTTAAATTATAAAAAAAATCATTATTTCAATCATTGCATAACTACATGTTTACAGCATAATCATATTTAGATATAAAATCATATATATGTTTGTCTGTCTGTTAACTACGTAAACATTAAATTCGAAATAATTTTGTTTAAATATTTACGTTTACTATACGCAAAATCTGATGGTATACTTTCCAACGATCTAAGTGAGTTCCTATGCCGGTATAATTGACGTTGTCGATTGAATTTTTGATCGTAAAATTCTCAACTCGAAAATAGTCTATGACTTGTAAAATACAACAAAAACGTATGGATATATTCCAAACTTATTAACATTAACTGATTGCTTATTGAGAACGCAAAGGCATATTTGAATATAAATTAGACGTTATTGTAATTGTAAATCAGAGTAGATACATGAAATAAGGAGAATTCAAATGGAATTGCGAACGCGTAAACACATACTAGGCGTATTTGAGCTCAATATTCTTTTTTTTATTTCATATGGGACTGATGTGATATTTTTAATGCACAGTGGATATATTGTTTCAGAGCCTTCGAAAAGTTATGGTTTCGTGAGACGTGTACTTTTCGACTATATCTTAACAAAAGCGTAACAGTTTTTGTACATAAATTGTGAATATATAATTTTTTATGTATTACCGTTGTATTTTTAAAGTTTTTAAATTATTAATTACCTTTTAATTAGCTTTAGAAAATTACTAAAAAAGGAGGTGAAACTTTTATTAAGACCCAATTTAATTATTGTCTTCTAAAAAAAAATCCCATTTAAGGGCCTTCCTTCCGACAAAGCAATAATGGGCGTTATGATCGTCCTTGTAAACAATATGTAAAACGACGTGATACATCTATAAGTAATTTATTTTATGTCTTATAATCAATAGGTTTAATGCATTTACGTGAGTAATGAGTATTGAGGTTTAACATTATTTCAGTCATTAGAACCATAATAACAATTTTGATGCTCTGAAACGCGGTATTGCAAATTCTTACGTCGTACTTTATCGGTGTATTTGATTGTAATACACTTATCTTGAAGCAAATTTTGTAAATCTGTTCCCGTTCAATGCACAATGTTCGTAATCGATAACAATCACAATAGTCTTTTTTTTTACAAATGCACATTTCTACACGATTTTGCAACATTTATCCTCCCTTCAAATCCCTCCAAAGTTCCTATTTTTACGAAAAACGACGAAATACACAGTTTTTTTCTTATATAAC
Organism: Graphium colonna; assembly: GCA_025505425.1. NCBI lineage: Eukaryota > Metazoa > Arthropoda > Insecta > Lepidoptera > Papilionidae > Graphium > Graphium colonna. Next base: position 12,377 of record JAOCPS010207650.1, read on the forward strand.
GTATGCCACATTTTAGTTATATTTTGCAATAAATTAATATTGTCACTCGTTTTCGACTTCAAAAATCAGCGTTTCAGATAAAACCAATAATTTGTTTACGATAGTGGCGATGAATTGAATCCGATGTGACAAATAATTTAAACGCAGCTTGCTCACCAGAGCTTTGTGATTTAACACACCCCAGAAAAACTTTATTTTAAACTATGCATATACCGAATACAAGCGGTTCGAGCGAAACGTAGTGGATTATGTAAAGTCTATTTTAGTTCAATATACAACAAAAAGTAAGCAAAGGTGTAACATATTACGATAAATTGCAAATTGTCAGCAGAAACTGACTCATTATGACAATGCCTTACAAATGTACATATTAGTATCAAACAACTTTCTTTCGATTTCAACCGACTTCAAAAAACGGAGGAAGGTTCTCAATTCGAATGTTTCTATTTATATGCATATTTCCGCAACTCATGGACGGATTTAATTATTTTATTATTATTATGGAAGTGTACTCTTATAATATAATATTACGCACTTTCATATAAAATATAATTGCCAACATATAAAAACTTGCTTACAACGACTCCAAACATTTACCTATAAAGAGACAAAAAATAGAGTATGCATGACTTTTGGGATGCCGGATGGCCACGTTTACCCTTTTCTGTTTTTTCTCGTTTTCCGTCCAAATCCTCAATCCTAACCCCATCCCCATCCTATCCAATTAACCTATTCTATCCAATTTCCCAGGTAGATAACGCACTTGCGACTTTCCGGATGTTGTGTGTCGCTATGGGCGACAGGATCGCTTACCATCAGGTAAACCGTTTAGTCTTCCTAAAACAAAGGTAACAACTCCTTAATTTCGATTATTCCGATTTCGATTTTCATATAAATTGTTAACAAAAATGTATGACTGTTTAGAACATAATACCCTACTTCTCAAGCTCTATCGTTATGGAATTCGTGGCTCATGGTATAGCTCTTGACCTTATTGCCTCTTATCTCAGTGGAAGGATTCAGAAAGTGTAAATAAATAATGTATGTTTTTCTGGATCTCCCTTAAAAATGGGTGTCCCACAGGGTTCTATTCGGGTCCATTCCTGTTTCTAGTTCACATTAATGATCTTCCTTTTTACGTGGGAGATATGTGTGATGTTGTACTATTTGCTGATGATACTTCCCTGATTTATAAAGTTAACAGAAATGCGACAATTTATGACGACGTGAATAGGGCACTGTATACTCATACACATACATATACTCTATTGGTTTAATAATAATCAATCTCCTGTTAAATGCAAGTAAAACAAAATGTATTCAATTTAATCTACCAAATGTAAAAAAAGGACATAAGTCTCACGTTAAATAATGAACCACTTAAAACTTCAGATTCCACTGTGTTTAGGAATTACACTAGATTCTGGTATTTAATGGAACCTTCATATTTTATCTCTCACCAGCAGGCTAAGCTTCGCTGTCTTCGCAATTTGAAAAATAAGGCAGCTAACAGACGTCGATACTGCTAGACTTGTTTATTTTAGTTATTTCCATAGCATCTTATCTTATGGTATTTTGCTGTG
>JAOCPS010207974.1:0-13958 GCA_025505425.1 Graphium colonna
ATATATGACACTTTCCTACTTTTAGTGCTCCAAAGTTGGCACATCATCACCATCCCATGGGTGTCCATAGTCGATGCAATCACCATCTGATGAACCATATTTTGCTTTTATAACTCTTGTCGAGTTATAAAAACAACATCCTTTGTGTATATAAATAAATAATACAAGAGTTACAAGTGATGCCACTACTTACATCAAATATGTTAAGTGATACACAAAAATCAAGTTTTTCATTCACAAGTTTTTATTGGCATAGTTTTATTATGTAACATAAGTCATATAAAAAAACTATTTCATAAGTCAATTTAAGACTTTGGTAAGAAATAAACAGAAACGCTCGAGGATATACTATAGTAATGTTCTAGATTAATAATCCTGGTCAAGGTCGTTTTCTACTTAATAAACTGGTTTTATTACACGAACCTCCGGTGGCATTATTTATTTCAAGATGGTTTTGTATACCACAAATGTGTAGAAGGTTGTCAGAAATTGTTTTCTCAATACAAACATGATTATTTAATTCTGGAATCTTTAAACAAAAATTCAAATTCTCTAAACTTCTGAACATAGAACCTATATGATACAAAAGTCTGCCGATGTTTAGTCATGTTGAACTTGTCAATAACATTCCCAAAAACATGCATTTTATGAGTCATAAGAAGTCAAAAGTTGAAAGGAGAATGTCTTATAATAAAACACACTGTCTTTGGTTTCCATAATATTTATTGTATAGATATAAATTACAAACTTCGCGTGAACGTTGAAAAGAATTTTATTAAATTTAAAGACAACCAAATATAGCCAATAAATCATTCCGGTTTTAAAATTTTCTCACAGAAGTTGTTTTTATTTATTTCTACATCGATACAGACAATATAATAATTGGAAAAGCACTTGTAACTGCGATTTCAATATATGCCAAAATAAAATAAAAACGATCCCAAGAATCGGTACGGGGAAAACCGTAAATAATTTTTCCGCTGTTTATTATTTTTATAACCTAAACTGAGTTGTCCGACAAAACAGTTTTCCGATTTTTTAGATCAGAAAATATTATTAGAGTGTATTGATCTCTGTGTAAGTTAAAATAGCATCCATTTTTGGTACTGGCAATACCGTTAGTTTTGTATGGGTCATAGTAGCACTGTTCCACAATTCCTTCTCACAAGACCTTGGAGTTACTGTTTGGAGAAGTCTGATTTAAAAATATAAAAGGCTACTTTAGGCACCCGGCTTAATCTGCAACGCTCTTTTAATATACCATCCTGTCCATTCGAATGTAAATATGGATGACATTACTTTCTGGTAATGATATTTGCGGTTTGACTTGAAAAATATTTATATGATAATAATCTTTGCGAAGCCCCAAGTCATAAATGAAGGTTTTTACATGATCAATTTATATTAATATTTTATTAACGTAAAATCTCCACGGACTGCCTTAGTGGTTGTTGATAAAATTATATATATGGGTACGCCTTACCTTTATTAATAAATAAGGCGGCAGACAAACAGACAATTTTTGGCACAACTCAGTTGATTGTACTACATGTCTATACTAACTGGAGGTTAATTAGCTTTTGGCCCATTTGCAAGTAGTTTTTTATTCATTCATTATAATTTCAACGTCTAAATATTTAGTTGCTAGACTAGGCATTGGGGGATAACGCATCGGGATTAAAAAAAGACAGGCCGTTCTTATACGAAAACAGTAAATCCACTGTCTCGAAAAAAATATCAATAGTGACATTATTTTTTGTGTTGCAAAATATGTCTTGCGTGTATGACAGAAAGTTGTATTTACAATGAAAATATATATTGAAGCTTTCCTAAGCAAATGCGTGAACAATTTAATATTGTGCCACGGAGGTTTACACGTGTTTGTTATGTTCAGCGAGAATTATATGTAACACATTGTTTTGTAACATCCGTAAAAATAAAAAAATGTCAATTTGATCGTAATATTATAAAGACATCGTGTTTCTAACAGCTACAAAACAACATTTCGTTGATTTAAACAAAAGAATAATGTTTCACAATTATAATTTGTTTTACATAATTAAAAAAAACAACGCGGTGGTATAAATAAAAGAATATTACACAATCTTAATTTATTTTACGTAATTTTATAAAAACACGAAAAAACCAATACAATGACCCGTGACTATAATCCTACCTATACTATATTGTTTTGATAGGTGTATGAAGGCTAATTATTGTAAATATTATGCGCGCTGAAAATGCTTAATCATTGTTAAAAAAAACTAACGTTTCCTTACACTCTCATAATGTTCATTTGCGCAAGTTAACTATTAATATGTAACAAACTTAACCTTCCATCGCCCTGCGTGACGCGGACATTTTAATTGCAAATTATAGTTAAATCCACGTAGAAAGTAAAAAAAAATAACCAAGGATAAAATAAAATGTGATCGGACTGTATTACGTCCAGTATTCGATTTCCGTATGTTTAAAAAGCAAAAGTCCCTACGATTTCCAATAATGCGTAAATATTTAATATTAAAAAAAAACGAGTTTTTTATCTTTTCGTTATTGTTAATTAACAGATTGTAAAGTCCTTCAATATTCACATACAGCAAACCTTTCACCAATTATAGATTTATTTTTTTCTATAATAAGTAGATCTATATCTTCACTAATACTTCTGCGATGTTTAATGAAATACATACTTTTTAATGCAAAGATGAAAAGCGAAACTATTCTCTCAGATGTAAGATAACCATCTCCAATGAACACTTAAAATGTTCAAAACGTTACTTGTACGCCAACCTAAGACTGGCAGTAATAAGTTAAAATTAAAAATACACTTTTAAGTAAAGCTTACTATTGCATTGCTGAATGCTTTGATGACACAACTGTGTGGCCATAGTAACGTTGTTACTCGCGTAGCTTTAACAGCAAATGTATGCAGAAAATTATAAGCCTATACATATTTTTAAACAAGCAACTGCTAAGTTTCCCTTCTCAGTAAAATCTGCTATCCGAGCTAACTTTTTTTTTTTTTCATGGAAAAGAATACAAACGAGCTGACGGTTCCCTGATGGTAAGCGTTCCTGTCACCCATAGACATGCCTAACATCCGGAGAGTCATGAGTGCGTTGTCAACCTGGAAAATTGTAGGATTGAGGATTTGGAGGGGTAAAGGAGTGATAAAAGAAAAGGATAGACATGGCCATCCGGCATCCCCAAAAGTCATGCATACTTTATTTTATGCATACTTTATAAGTGGTGGTGGTACTTCCCCGGATGAGCGCTGCCGTAAAAGTGCAACAAAAGCTGTGATACGATGTTATAATGTAATAAATGAATCTCTATGTAAAACTAGAACTTTCATAAGAGCGTGCAAGCGCCTATGTGAATAAACATATTTTGATTAGATTTGAAGATGACAGAGACATATTTAAGGAACGGGAAAAGATTAGAGAGGCTGGACGGTTAAGAGCCGTATATTTGTAGTTCGTCTCGAACATGGATCTTGCGATTACATTGTTCAAAGAAACACAATTAGTGCCCTAAAAACGTCCATCGTATATAGTCAAATTATTCACACATTTTTGTAAGGATAAAACTTTAACCGTATTTTTTCTGTGTATTGTTGCCTTGTACGTTATATCGAATTTGCAAAACAAAAAAATATTTAAACTCTTAACTTTGCTATAAATATAAAGAAATGTTTCGATTGTTACTTTTGTTCTAAACTGTGTGTATGGTTTTTTTGTATTTGAATGTTGAAACCGTGTATTTTTTTATAAGAATATTTGTCTCCAACAATTTTAGTAGCTTACCATGAAACTAACTTAAACGAACTTGAGAATTGTTCTTACACGTACAACGTATGGTAAAATTGAATCTCATTTTGATTGCAATACTAATCCGAGAGATATATACATATATACACATAAAATATGGTTTTGCATCAAATTTAATCGTAAACCTCACTGGCTTCCCTCTCTGAATCAATGACCTTTTTTTCTTTGGCGCCAATAACTTTATTATAGAAGAAATGTTACCCAAAACTCCAATAGCCTAATGGTTAAGAATACGGACATGGGAACACGTGGTCAAGGGTTTGAAATCGCCATTCGACTAATGTCGTCAACCATCATCCTAGCACTAGCCTAGAGATTAGTTTGAATAATTAAGAAAATTTTCAATAGCGAAAAAAAAATTACCTAACCACAAAGTTTCTTATACATTCGTATCTAAGCAAATAGATTCTGAACTGGTGGTAGATTTCCCTGTTTATATATGCTTGATAAGAATCTGAACTATTAAAATATTTTGAGTATAAAGTGGTTAAATAAAACTTCGAATCAAATCAATTTCACTAGTGCCGGTATTGACATTTGAACCCAGTGTACCTGAATATTTTTAACTAAACCGTCTGCCTGGTGAAACAACAAAAATGTTTATAATGGTTTAACGGAAACATTTATTTTTAGGTGGCGGTAGGATCGACATTGTGATTATAAATAAATGAAAGAAACGTATGTATGTATGTATGATGTTTCGATTTTTACACAAAATAAAACTTGAAGACAATTGTGCACGTTATAAAATACATGATTTATATATGTATTTTATAGACTCTTACCTATGGGCTGAGTATAATCATCTCGTTTTAGCCTTAGTGCAAAGAAAATGGATGTTTCCACACTAGCAGCTCTGAAACTCTGTACCAAATTTAGCATTTTTGGTTATAGCTTAAAGTCGCTTTTTATTCGTCAAATGCAGTGTGTGACAGATAGATGCTTTTCTTAAGTGATAGTACCGAAATTGGTAACATTTTTAAATTTAAGTAAAATATATAGCTGCAAATTTATAATTGTTATGGTGTTTTAGGTTATAGTACTGCTTTTTTTAATCTGGGGACTTGTTTTATACATTAAAAATAATAAAAGGATGGATTATGGATTAATATTCAGGCAAATATCAAAAAAAATCATGTGAGAAAAATCCTCTATGGATTCTTCTCACATATGGTATGCTGGAGTCCCGGTGAGAGGAACCGAGGCATCCACTAAAAATCCCTTTGCACCTTCTCTGTCGCAATAGTAAGTGACACGGAAAAGCGGAGACGCAATCTTTCGCGACCCTGGCATGACCTTTGCTTGTCAGGTTCCGTCTTGGTGTTGTGTTTGTGCTAGCATAGCATCCTCCATGATTCTTCTACAAGGTGGTAGTTATCTCATGTCTCTCTCGGTACATACAGAGGACCCTTGGTAAACCCATGATCGGTAGAAGCAGGCCCTACTATTAGAGGGGAATGTTGTACCCGTAGGCCAGCCTCCTACGCACTGTTCTTCACCTGCGGATAGCTTCCAGGCTGTCAGTTTCCTCCCTTTCCCTCTTCGTGGCTTCCTTCCGAGTGATCATATCCTCGCCGAATGCAAGGATGGCACCCCACAATCTCTCGCTGTCCTTCATAGCGCGGACCACAGCGAGTAATGATAGATTGCGCCCACAATATCGCTCTCAGCGCTGCTCGGACCAAGCTGGGTACTCAACTAATTAATACGTAGCCAGCCATCTCCTCGGTACATGCGTCTTAGTACTGGCATTTCGCTGGGGGCTCCCTTCCCGCACTGCAGTGCGGGAACCCCCCAAAATACCCAAAATGCCCTCTGCTCTTCTAGTGCCGGTGAGTGAGCCAATACGAGCCATCGCGTCTCCATGCCAGGAATATAGGAGAGATGCGAAGATCGCAGCCTCCAGGTGGGACCTGAAGGGAAGGGAGCCCGCCAGTCGCTGTATGCGCCCCATAGCATTCGCCACTCCCGCGAGCCATAGCGAGAACAGCAGCCCGGGGAAAGTGCCGCCTGCAGTGCCGGGGCGGCTACAACGCTGCCATTGGCAAAGCACGTTTCTTCAACACCCCTGAAGTAGGCGCCTCGCAGTAACCAACCAGACCCCTGTGAAACTTCTCACATCACATCTGTGGTAAAGTAGCCTTCTAGGCACAGATAATCCACACGACGCTGCGATAGATGACCGGTTGGCGCAGTTGCTAAGATATTGGCTGCGGGATTGTGGGATTTATGTTTGTAAAAACGCCCTTGTAACACAAGACTTTGGTCTTATAATTAGGGCAGTGTTTTTAAAATAAAAAAAAAAAAGATAGGCCCCGATGATATGGAGGCATTCCATTGAACCAGAACGCCTCCTTAATACAACTCCAGGGCAGCGTGTTTAAGGCTTTGTCGATGGGCAGCACTGCGCACCGCTGCTACACTGCGTGGATTGTGTACCGGCCCATGTGGAATAATAAGGTGCAAATACGGTGTGTCTGCCAGAGTCACGGCGACGTGCGCTAGGTGCTCGACGATGCGGCGAGCAATTATTCGCTTGAAGAACTTTCCTGCTGCCAGCTGATAGGCAGATGGGGACTCCTCTGGACGTCCTTCCATTTTAATGAGAACAAGTCTACCTATCTACAAGCACTTTGGTATTGTGGCTCGAGCCAGATAAGCGTTGTTTGACGCGCCTCTAGAATCAAGAATTCACTCTAGATCTACACTTGTGACATAGGTGATAACTATGTTAGACTCAAAAATAGACAGAGACTTATAAATATGGCGTTTTTAAAAAAGATTATAATAAAGAGTTAAAAATATAAGAGTTGTATACAACACAGGTGTTTCATAAAACTTTTATACAAATCTATTCGACTGTTTTATTAGCAATATTCCGCGTAAAAACCCCCTTACAAGCTGCAAGCAAATATGTGAGCGCACGCATAGGCATGCGTAAAGCACCTCCCTCCCTTCCCACACTGCTTGTGCGTGCACTATCATGCAGACAAAACCACCTACAAGCGATAATGTTAGCTGGAACATGCAGAAAATTTAAACAACGATTGCTATTGCCACTTATAACTATTTTAATCTATAAAGAATAGTAATTCATGAGATACGCGTAAAGCGATTTTTTTGCAAATTATTACTTGCTGGAAAAAATGTATAAATTTTGTAATTTGTATGAAGCTTGGACATAATACAAGAAGTCTCAAACCAGAATTGAAATTGATGGAATTCACGTAAATGGAAATGAGACGAAATAATATAATTTTGTAAAAGGAAAAATATGAAAAATTTTAGTACATACCATAGTATTCGCCATTGCACTATAATGTCATACGGTCAACAAAGAATGTGCATGGCCCCTCGCTGTGTTGTCGAGTCATATCTGTCAAATAGAAAAATATAGTACATTTTGACAGATGTTTGACAACTTTAGGTCAACGTCGTGCACATTCTTAATTGAATAGCATTATACTTTCGATAAATCGCTGATTCGTATATATTTATTCATAAACACACCTTACAACCTTTTTTCTGCATAAACACAAATTTTCAATTATCACTCAAAAGTAACTTTTTAGTCATCAATTAAAAATATTTTAATGTCTATGTTTATGTATATTTAGATTTAAAAATTAAATTTAATTTCTATTGCGTATTTACGTGCATATACCTGATGTTTTCTGCACCACCCAATGGTAGATTGGCAGAGAATACCCTCGTCGTTAAGTCACAATGTACAAATTGCGTGGTTTCAGGTGGTACATATAAAATAGTAGGCATGGACCATTTCACTGATTTTTCACTTGCTATTGGTTATTTAACGTTGGCGTTGTAGGGAACGACAACGTTATATAACCGATATTAAGGGAAAAACCAGTAAAATGGCCCATGCCTAATACGTAGCAGATGATTAATAAAACTAGAATATGAAAAAAAACTAGGTAAACTATTAATAATAGCGCCCTCTATTAGACAATATTGTAATATCTTTTGTTAGCTTGACATATATTAAAATAGTTACTTATTAATAAAATGAAAGTGAATTATAGCTATTAATTCGCTTTATATATATTTTTATATAATAGAAATAGGAAAACCATACACTTTTGTACGTTTAAATAAACAATGAGTTTATTTGTTACAGACTTTAAAAGGTATTTCTGTCCGCGACACCTCCTACTTTAACTTGCAAATATCTTTATTAGGTAGAGAATATTAATTGATCAGATAGGTATGTATATAGCAATATCATCCTTTCAGTAGGTGGTAGAGCATATCATCCTTTCTGTAGCTGGTAGAGCATATCATCCTTTCACAGCTTTTGCTGCACTTTTACGGCCACGCTCGTCCAGGGAAGTACCATCGCCCTTTATAAAGTCGGTATAAAATAAAGTATGCATGACTTTTGGGGATGCCGGGTGGCCATGCCCACCCTTCTCTTTTCCCACTCCAACCCTCTCCAAATCCTTAATTCCGACCCATCCTATCCAAGAAACCTATTTAATCCAATTTCCAAGGGTCGACAACGCACTCTCAACTATCCAGGTGTTGCGTGTGTCCATGGGCGATGGGATCACTTACCATCAGGTGAACCGTCTGCTCGTTTGTCTTCCTTTCCAAAAAAAAAAATGTTACTGGGAAACATTTGGTTTTAAGAAAAAAAATATCAAAGGACTGGAATGCCCATAAACAGTATTAAAACAATTTTTTTGTATAATAAATAACTATTACGTTTGCTTAGAAACGATATCATGTATTATATTATGTACATATTATATATATTAAATTTATTTGCGTGTTATGGAATAATAATAAAAAAGTAATGAAAACTAGTTCACACAATTCGATTTAGTTTTGATAATCGATGAAAAATTGATTTCGTTACTTAAAATTTTGATTTGTCGGTCCAGAAATCCCAACAGACACATTTTTCAAATCTAGCTTCGACCTGCGTTTGCGGATCCTTTCGTCCGTGTTTTTAGAGTTGAGATTAGATGAGTTTGTGTTCAGAAGACGAACTTGTTCGTATTTCGTGAACTGATTTCTGTGTATATCATTGTGCAAATATGTCGAGTAATGCGGTCCATCATCCTCCGTCGCCTGGCAAAATCGCTGTATCAATTGTTCATTTTTTATACTACGAGTAATAAACCAACGTTAGAAACACATTCTTTAAAACAGAACAAGCGTCTACTCCAACACTTCTTACATCCGTGGATAACTCCTACTCCTTACCTTTGCCTGTTTTTGGTCACCGAAGAGTATGTTTTTCTTGTGGCAATTCTACCTACAACTAGAACATATCCTGTACGACAAGTTCGACCAGAGAGAAACATATTTAAATATATATACAAAAATATTTCTGTTTCCTTTTCGTAAGTGTTCTTAAATGAGCATTGTTCTTTATTTAATACTTTTTATTGGAATCAACATATTTTATACTTTATGGACTATAGGAAAATAAATTTGTCAGATTGCTATACAGAAACAGTTAACAGTTATAATTGACGTCTTAACTTTTACTTTCTTATGTATGGTTAAGTACAGGAATTTTAAATAGAATCATTTTTTTGATACCGTTGCACCAATATTGTTTTAATACAATTTTTTTTTCTTTCCGAAATGTATTACCTTAAGGAAATAGACCACAATACACGTGGCTGTTTAAAGTATTTGTACTGCCGCATTGAAGAATGCGGCCTTTTAGCCTTTTAGTTATCACCACGGTGATTGTTATTTTTTTTATAGAAAGTAAGATAAACAAGCACACGGTTCACCTGATGGTAACCGATCCCGTCACCCATAAACACGTATGCGTTGTCGACTGAGAAATTGGATAGAACAGGTTTATTGGATAGGATGGGATCGGGATTAAGGATTTGGAGGAGATAGGAGTGGAAAAGACAATGGTAGACATGTCCATCCAGCGTCCCCAAAAGCCATGCATACTTTATATGTTCCGACTTTATAAAGGGTGGTTGTATTTCCTCGGGCGAGCGCGGCACAGCACATTTTCGAACATTTACTCTAAAACATTTTTGAAAGAAGTAAGTGCTAGATCATTTTCACATATACACAGACCCGGCACGGTTGCCTTGCGGGTGGAAATGGCTGACCACGTGAGACACGCCGCCGTGCCAAACGAGAGCATATCAGCTCATACATTGCTACTTTTTACGGCACTGGGTCTTGCCATGACCGTATCCATGCAAATAGGCTGTTGGATATGACTTGTGTTAAAATACTTGAACGTTCAATGGTTAATCGATCGCAGTATCGAATCCACCACATGTTTTAAATATATTTATAAAACGTTCTGCAAAAATTTGCGCTCTGAACAAAAAATTACCTCCGTATGTAACTAGTCAAGCAAAATTACACAAAACTTTTCTTTTTTCAACTTTTTAATTATTATTTATTAGGAACACGATTATTTTTTAAAAACTTTCCTTTCAATTTCACGCATTTTAATATATTTTTTCGTGTATTTTATCAAAAACCAATATGAAATGAGGTGTTAAAGAAAATAGAATTGCAATGATCGCATTGCACAAAGGAGCCGTATGGAGTCGGTCATATTCCAGACACTTTCAAAGCTAGGTGTCAGCCGTATATTCGTATATTGTACAACAAATACAATAACACTTCCTGACGACGACCAGTAAGATGGGGCCGTCAGAACTATGTTGTTAAAGCCAGAATTCTTCAATACCCTATTAGGAAGCAAAAAATCAAAAAATTACCGCTAGGGCTGTGTCGCGTATTATAATACAAGCAGATCAGAAGAAGAAGAAGGGCAAGATAGAAGTTTAGCACGCACTGGTAACCACTATATGTGATGATGCGGCTGATATTTATTACCTAATTGGCAGCTACTACTGTGCAGCTGACGACAATGGCGCCTAGAACAGATTTCTCCTACTTTGCCTACGGAGGTAATCGCACTAACGCCGTCTTTTGTCTCGGCTCGGCCACCTCTCACTTCTCTGTGGCATCATCCAGAACGGAAATACGTATAATCTATGCATTTCTTGGGCACACCGAGTGTTTAATAGTTCTGTGCTGGCCGCGAGACTTTATCCACGATACCTGCAACAGAATACGGATATCGCCCGGTGTCATTATGAGCCGAGTGCACTTGGAAAATACACCGCGCGAGTCACACTGTTCCCTCTCGGGAACTTAACGCTTGCGCACACATACGCTGTTACATCCTGCACCCCTTTCCTGTAGATAATTACTGCAAGCAACCATGGCTCTCCTTGCAGGCCCACCTTCCAGGGCCATCTTTGGTCTCTTTAGGCAAGTTTTTGGAACGCTGTAGAGAAAAAAGGGAGAAAGTAATGGTCTAGATTATTATTGGAGATGATACCTGGGTTCATCATTATGAACTTAAGTCGATGCAATGGCATAGAAAGGTCCTCCAAAAAAGTAAAACGTGTCAAAATATGCTGAATAGATTATGGTAACCATCTTTTGAGATTCTAAAAGAATCCTTTAAATAGATTACAAAGATAATGTCGTCAACATAAAGAAAAATTCAGAGATCACAGGATAATAATAAATTAATGGAAGCCATCAAGGAAAAAAGAATAGGAAAAGTGACAAAAGGTGTGCTGATTTTGCACAATAATTTTATGCGCCTCCACACGTGCCATGTTGCAACGTGGAGAACGATGAGACCTGCAAGTAATTATTATTTGATGCGTAGAATAAAACCAACAACGATGACTAAGTCTAGTTGCCAATTTCAGCGTATTTTTACAGAAAACATAAATAATTTTTTTTCATCAAATTTATAAACAAGGAATACGAAAGATCTGAAAAATGTGTTGGGGTTACGTTAGGAAAAGTTGCATATTGAAAAGAAAAGCAGTTTCATGTTCCATTTTAAAGCCATATTAGAATATTAGTCGTTCTCTATATATACTTTAACTGTGCCAAATTTCGAGCTCTTCTTTCCGCTTAATTTTCATAAAAAGGTTTTATAAAACGAAAAACTGGTTTTTACTTCGTTTTTTGTTTGTTTTTGTTTTATATAATATATGTTGATATCGGAAATCTTTTATTTTGTTTGAGATTCAAAAATAAGTCGAGAAAATCGGTTGCAACTGACTCTCAGCTCAATGGGTGTGATCCCATTGTGTCAACGTGACTTATGGGAATCCAGGGAGAAAAGCTTTTCATATTTTAACCCATTAAACTGGCTTTCGCGAATGGAGCAGTATTATTTTTCTTATCACACAAAAAATTATAGATAGAATCGAAGAACTTTAAACTTTTATCTCACCTCTTTTTAACACAGGTATATATGTGCGTGTCTGCTACAGAGCAGAAAAAAAAAAGATATTTATTCATTTATCCCATACTAAGATGTTATTAAACGTTCGATAATATTTTAAAATAAATTGACGACAAAAATATGTGAAATGATTCATTCATTCGTGAAATCATTCATTCAATTCCTTTTTTAAAATATGTAACAAATAAGAAAACTAGAGTTCTGAATATTATTACACTTAATTCTTTATAAAAATCAATACTTTTACGATAACCAATAACAGATTGAAACTGCCCAAAAAGAATATAGAAACGTCGGTTGACTTTGACTTTGAAAACCTCAAGCAAAATCGCATGGATATTTAAAAAACAAACGCAGTTGACATTTGTTTGCGGAACACATCTTTTATAGTCGTAGAGATTTATTGAGACGATACAACGAAAGGAATATCAAACAACTGCGTGGACAATAATACGTCTGTAAAGTAAAAGGACATGATATTTTCCTGTAGCCGGAGCCTATTAATCCAGAAGCGACGTCGACACTATGACGCCACTGAACGCATTTTACATCAGTTTTATTTGTTTGTTTCGCAGTCAATGCCAAAAACGCAAAACATTCGGCCTTAATTTAAGATGAATGTCAGCGAGTGCATTTGCTTCTCATGGTCTAGGTTGCCAGATGTAGGAAACGAGTGAATTTCTACAACATATGCTTAAATTTCAAGAACACCACAATATGATAAACTTTTGAGTGTGATACTTTTAAGGACGGTGTAGTATTTCTATATTGTGTAATGAGTAACAAAAGCAAATTAATGTAAAAAATTAATTAATACAATATTTACATTAAACTTGTTCTTATTACGATTTAAATTTGATTTTCTAATAAGTAATAAAATATAAATGTCATGATATTCATATAAAACAAAAGGGTTTGTTCGAATTTTAATATTCTTTCAATAATATTGATCAGGGTCACGTGCCTAAATCTTAGAATATTTGCTTCAACAAGAATTGTCCCTAAACTATAAAAATAATTTTTAATATTAATTAGCCGTGGCAAATTATTAATAAAAACATTATGCTCAACTTATATTAATAAAAACACATCTTAAAATATTTAAATTCACCTTTCATTTGTTTTATCGATAGGAAAAACAAAAACACGCTTCACTGTTTCGCGGGAGCAGGAACTATGTCTCGACTATGACAAGCTCTCGCCGACCAAAAAACTTTACAGTTTCCACTTCTTCGGCGCACATCGACGAGCCCACGGAAATACTTTCACACACTTCTCCAATCTTACCGGCACTGGCTGCCAAAGTGGTCTTCGGGCCAACTCCTTTCTTCCAAGGGCAAGGCGCGTCAAAACAATTAACACAATCCCATGGAAGCCAGTGCCAACAAGCAACTAGCCTCCCAAACAGTTATGGCACAACTCCAACCGTCATATATATTTTGTCACAGGGAACAGTGATCCTTCTTCCGCTGCCTTTGCACTTAATGGCGATGCAGCCACATGATGTTGTGGAGAATTGAAAAAGCGTCCTACGATCTACTTACACTGCTCTTTTTCGGCAATTCAGCCTTGATTGCTAAGGGCAGAGTATAGCAGAAGAAAGGAAAGAAAGAATCTCACTGGCTGGATCCACACGGGCCAGGGACGGTGGAGAAACCTCTCTATCCGCCCAAACTACCAGCACACACCAAACTTTTTTTTTTTTTTTATAGAGTAGGAGGCAAACGAGCAAGCGGCTCACCTGATGGTAAGTAACTCTCTGACGTACACACACACTCCTGCGCGGGGCACAAATGTATGTTCCAATTTGTACCCCGGGTAACCGAGATAGG
>JAOCPS010208084.1:0-13957 GCA_025505425.1 Graphium colonna
CTTATCTTCTCGATACGATTGAAGGCTATCGTCTCTCTTTGTAAAGGCATACCTAAATCAGATTCCTAGTAAATCCTTATATTAGGTATTTTAGTAATGCTAGATGATCAAACATGTACTTATAAACTTAACATGAGGAACGGTTTAAATAGGTCTTTTTAATGTTGAGTATATTCATTTATATATTATATTTAATATTTCTTCAATAAGGTCGAGTAGGTCATCATCAAAAATTAAAAAAAATATAAGAATCATTATACTGTTAGGTTGTTTTTCTGGTTTGAACTTCTATTCATTGTATTTTTGAAAGTGCAAAATCTTCTACTTTTGCGTAATGAACTATTTAATCCTAAAGAAATTACTTCAGGATTTGTTAACATTTTCACACGAGTATTATGTAGGTAATATGTATTAGCAGAGGAAGAAGATGCATACTTGGCAGGCGAAATATCATTTTCATATTCACTAAAATCTTTATTCAATTTGGGATAAGTTTTTTTCTTATTATTGCTATATCATCATCGCTCTCCGCAGTCAGGAAGTGTAGACCATCCTCACTCTTTTAAATAATATCTATGTATTGTACCCGACAGTTTCTTTTCTAAATCTGTCATTAAATCAAATTAAAATAAAACGTTACATATATTATTTTACATCTAACGTTTTATTTCGAGTAGATTCCCAATTAGCATGTTGTCTCATATTAGAAACGTTTAAATAAATTGAAAATTTAGTACAGTAGAACAATAATAAAGAAAAAAAAACATTTGTGTAATACACACCATTTTCAATGTAAATATTTTTTCTGTTTCCAATTATACCAAAACTTTTATATAGTTGGTCGTTTAAATTGTGTACGATTCACAGTATTAGTTGATTGCGAATACGATCTTGTGATTAATGTCTTTAATAAACCTTTCCTAGGTCTGTAAAGACTTATCTGCCAGTCGACAAATGTCACCTTAATTGTTTAACCGACCGCTAGACGTAATTATTTTCATTGTCACAGGTTTGCAATGCAGGGTAAAAAAGACATTTGGTCAGTAATGCTTCAAAATAACATAAAATAAAACCGTCAATTCGATCATATACAGGTACATACTTACGCTTATTCAGGTAATTGTAATATTAATTCAGTCAAAAGTACGATGCAGCAGTTTATAAGACTGATTTAATCCAAACGATAAAAATATTTACAATACCAGTCTTATTACTTTTAGAATGAACATAAAAATATTGTAGAAATTTTAATTAGTGCTAAACAAAGAAGCATGTTTTAATGATTATTCAAAAAAAATCGCGCGAAATATTTTTTGATGAATATAGAAAAGCCAGAATGATTTGCAAAATATTTCATAGTTATAAACGACGAGAGATTTATGAATTAATACGAATAAATTATGCCAATATTTTCTTTTTCTTTGATTTTTGTTAATTTTCAAGCATGTCATGTTTTATTAAATTCGCTGAAGTTACATTACTTCCTCAAGATTTAATTTAAAGTATTTATTTAAACTACAGTTTTAAATCGAACCTCAAATCTCGTATAATCTAAACTGAATCATAAAATTGCAAAACCTTTTAAATCGTAAGCACGCATTACGTAAATCTTAATCAAAACCAAAATAAGTGTAATTTTGAGATTAACATTATTCTTGTCAAAAATAATCAGTACAACCTTTAACTTTTATAAAAAATATAGTATAGAGCAAACAATAAATAACAAACATAAATAACAAAGCACAGGAAGAAAACTATGAGCATAATTAAATTTTACACAATTCAGTTAGTTAAGATTCACATATGTAATAAATACACATGTGGATATGTAACTGTAATCTAACGCGTTGTGAGTTCGCAACTTGTATTATGATCTAAGACGAAATTCATATAAATTAGTCAAGTTCTTAATTCATTATTATGACCATGACATGAAACCACAATACAGGCGCAGATTGATAGTATAACCTTATGATATACGCGGGTTATTTGGCAAATTGACAATATATGGCCGATGACGTCAATAAATATAGTATTCCAACAGGAGTAGATTTTAATGGTGTGTGGATAGCTGTAGTTTTAAATTATCATCAAATTACGCTACAAGTTTGTTTTCACAGAAAATTATAAAAATCGACTTCAAATGCCTTAAAGTATAGTTTTGAAATACATTTTCTCGGTTATTTTGATTTTAAGAACTTTTTATGAAAAAAGTGTAGGACCTTTCTGGAAGCAACGAAATAATATGAAAAAAAAATATTTCTATCTAATTAAGAAATATTTTTTTTTCATATTAGTTCATAAGTTGCGGAGATATGTGTAAACATTCCTAAATTTTGTTATTTTAATTAAAAATACAAACTAATAAAGCGATTTTTCTGAAAATTTTACGGGGCTATTAATGGAGAATGTTCTATCATATAAAAAAAGGATTTTTGAAATTGGTTCATAAATAACGGAAATACACGCAAATATATATAAAATTAATTTTGATACTTTCATGTAAAAGAAAAACTATCGAACCGATTCTGGGGATCATTCTGGAAGAATACCTTATAAGACAAAAAATGCTTTGCTGCCAATTAGACGTTTACAAATTGAAAAACTGGTTAAAACAAATGACAGACATTGTTTTTATTTATAATTCAATTACACCTTCACTGATTGGCATCACAACTTACTTTTTATTTGTATTCTTTTTGAATATCAAAGTTAAATGTTTTAACATATTCCTTATGCTTGTATGTCGTTATTAATAAATAACGTATTTACATTAAAATAAAGTAATAAAAATATGCCCATGAAGTTATTGTAATGACGATTACGACCTTACTACTACAACAGTATAACATTTATTATAAGTCCAAGTAAACATTTCCATTTGGGGAAGCAATATTACATAAAGTTTTGTGAAATAAAGGATAAAATAGAATAACACTTTGATATTATCCAGGAGACCTGACACTAGGCCGAGTCTGTATCGTGTGGACTATTTGAGACGAATACCATTTAACTTTTTCAATTTAACATGTAGTTGTAGGAAAGAAACACTAGTGTTTAGTAAATAGGAAATATGGAAGTAAATACAATAACAAACAGATTGGTATAAGGTGAATTAGCTTAGTAATGAGGGTGCGTGCGTTTTTACGTATGTGTGTGCGTATGCATGTTTATAAGTGGATTTGTATTGTCTCCTTTACTTGAAATCTACTTATTTTAAAAAATGTTTTAGTTTCTTCCTAGGATATGTTAAGTTATTTTGGCTTTTTCATTGCTCCTCTTAGGGGGAGGTTTAGTAAGTTTTATATTAAACTGTTTATATTGTAAATAAAGGGTGCCGATATATGTGAGAGTCTTTTGGCTAACACTGAATTTACTGCTGGAATTTAATTTTTTTTAAACTCTGCTTTAGTAAACCATAATAATCACTGTCCCTTAGCACCTTTTTTGTGACATCAATACAGTTATGAATTTAAAATATTGACTTACTGTCATCATCTGTAAATCGTACGTAATATGTTGTTATATCTGCTGCGTCATGAACGCGATGTTTAATATGTATAACCCTGCATATTTGAAACTAATGAGGAGATACGAGCTTCAACGAAGAGGTTTTCATGTAATATTACGAGAAGATATTTTATAGTAAGGAGTTTTTACGATTTCTGCATATAGGTATGGTATATCTTTGTTACTCTTCGTATGTGTTTTAACCTAAATATATTTTTCGGAAAATATATGTAAAATCATGAACAAATTTATTAACGCATTTATTTGAATAAGCAGTAGGTTTGTCAAAATTATTAATGTATATAAAGTGTCGGTCTTATTTCCAAAAAAATATAATTAGTACACGAACTAAAGACATACATTATGAAATATATAATACAGATGTACGACCAAAAAATGCTATTTGTTGATACCGTATTCTAGTAGTGTTATATTTTAACGTTTTATATATTTTAATATTTATAATTTAGTTTTTGTTTCTATTAATATAAATAGATCAACTGTAGACAATAGGATGCATATGCGTGAACTCAACGCTGAAAATTTGAGATATTTTTTATGCCCTCAATTTTTGCACATTTATTATCTTGAGTTTATTCAGTTTAAAAGGTAATAATATACTTGGCTAAAAGCTCTTTTTTTAACAGTTTGTTATATTTATAGAAACATTTTGAGATTAGAAGAAAACATGTAGACACTTGAATCAATTTTAATATTTCAAAATTACAAGTGAATTAAACATTCTTTTCAAATAAATTTCCTACATATATAAAGTTTATAACTTTACACATTAGATTTTAACATATGATACGTAACAAGACTTTAATGTTCTTTCACTTAAATTGTTCTCGATTTTTTAACTAAAGGTTTCATTCATATCATCATCAGATGAAAATTATAACTAAATATTAGGTAACAAATTGCTAATAGTAAAATATGTATTTATAAATTTATATCTTGTCATAAAACCTCATTATTGGCAAAAAGGAAAACATGGTAGGTTGCCAAAAATTTTACATGAACTCCATGTCAGGAATGAAAAGATTTAAAGACGTTAAGCAGATTTCCGGCGAGTTTTAAATTAACATTGTTGCCAAAATTAAATAGATCTAAGCATTTTATTATGAAAACTTAGTTAAGGAATATTCTCTACAGACTTCAAATATTTGAATATCCAGATAGGTTTAAAGATAGATGTAAAAAATTTAAGGAATAACTGCGTAGAGCACACACTGTACACCTATTTAAGACATTTGTTTTGAGTAAAGTCGTACTAATAAAACAGAAATTCTTTAAGATCAACATCTGCTTTCAAAACGTTAGCCTCCAATGTAAACGGTCCATCTGGAAAAAAAATACAGAATTAAATTTTGTAATAGTTAATAATCCAATCAACAAATCTAACTTGAAAACTTTAAGTATCATTCTACGCACTGTTATTTTATTATGGACAATAAAAGTATGACGCTTAGTTAATCAGCCATTGTGTTCGAAAAACCATTTATTTTAAATATATATTTTTAGGATTTGAGGAACCTTTAGGCCTGAAACAATCGGAATCTAAAAACTTCTTGAATGCTGTCATCGGCCATTAAATAAAGCGACGCAAGTGGTCATGGATCCACCAAATTCTCAAATTATACAAGGAAATAAAGCCCATCCTAGTTTAACTTTGCGCCGTTTTTCGTTGGCGTTTAAGTTCCAGTCAGTTTGTAAAAAAATTAAGTTTTATTACAGAATCTCTCATTAAAATTTCGCTTCGAAGACTCCATTTTTTCTCAATGCCTTCTCAGAGCAAATCTCTCAAGTCTCTGTTCACCTCCTGCTATACACGGGCGACGACGCTGAAATTAGAAACTCGCGTTTTTCACCGACTACACAACTTTTTCTGTTCAAACAGGAACTCTATGATAACTGTCAACCTCCAATGCAAATCCAATTGCATCGGTTTACCCAGAAAAAGGTCGCTATATTCTTTACTTTGGCTAGGCTACTAACTCACATATTAAAAATATAGAGCTAGGCCATTTAACTCTCTTCAAAAATGGTAATCAAATATATCGGGGTATCGATCAATGTTAACATATCGTTTTGTACCCATATACAAAACTTCAGGAATTATGTAACACATGTTTCGAACCACATCCTCTTCCCAGCAAATTCTTTGAG
This sequence comes from Graphium colonna, assembly GCA_025505425.1. NCBI lineage: Eukaryota > Metazoa > Arthropoda > Insecta > Lepidoptera > Papilionidae > Graphium > Graphium colonna. Next base: position 5,680 of record JAOCPS010208084.1, read on the forward strand.
AAAAATGTCTCTCAAACATAAGATTCTGCACTATAAAACTTGCATGTGCCCCATAATGTCATACGATTGTATAACGTTTCTTCTTTATGAAACGCCTGGTACACTTTACAACTTGCAAGTTGTTTAATTTGTTATCCGCAGCGATATTAGCATAACGCCGATATGCATAACGGTTACTGATCCCCGACAGCAAATGAATATTTTTAAAAAATTCAAAGGGATCGAAAACCATTTTAGCTCTCTGATGGTAATAGCCTCTTAAATTATCACTTTTTATATCATCCTCGCCACTTAATAATAGTTATATCGTTATTTGTTATAAGTTTCAACGAAATAAACAATTAAGAATTCTTATTATACGATAATTTTATAACGTAAAAAAGTTTTAAAGTATTGAATGAGCAAACTTTGTCTTATTTGACAATTCCGCTTCCTGGTGTCTATGGAATAAAATAAATGAGATTGATTTATGTTTTTTGCTTGCTTTTAAATGCCAGGCTAAATTGAGTGTTCTCATCATTTTGAAATAGGTAAATATAAAATTCCAGTCAAATCATCATGTTCTGGTCATGTTGCTATATTAAATTCACTAGGTCATCTGTTGCCAAACTTATTATAACTATGAATAAATGCAGTTTGGATTATTCTATAGTTTTTAGTTTTCATAGTAAGTGAGGACACAGAGGCTAACTTATATGGAACACTGTGACATAATTATTTAATATTTCAGTGTAATATTTTTACAGAGGGCTTTGATAATAAAATGGGAAGGAACATTACCACCTTCTCCTCTAATCTTTGTATGCGAGTGTATTTCATCTTAACCTGCTCCTCCTTGGTGCTTATTGACATGGGGTACTGGATTAAAATTGGGGTATTAGAATAACATTTCGTTACCAAGTAAAATGTGTTTTAGTTGGAATTATACCTTGTGTTAAAATCCCCAGCAGGGGAACGTCAGCTAGGTCCGTTTCTTGTAGTATAATTTTTTTATCAACAAACATTGTATTCAATAGAAAGTAACTCACAAAAAAGTGAGCGACTTGCATTAAAACAGCTATTTTTTTTTTTCAATTTCATTATTAAAGATGAAATAGACTGAAAAATTAATTTTTAAACATACTGCAGAAAATTTACTTTAGGAGGTAAATAATAACACAAAGTTTGCATTTATTAGACTAACAATTGAAAAAAAAAATTAAACAAAATAAAAATTAAAAATCATATGTATAGTTACAGAAATTTTATTTCTATAACTATACATATAATTTTTAAGTTTACACATTTATACAGGTGAATAATTTGTCTTACAATGGTGATTTTATGTTTATACACTATATTCTATGGATAATGGTTCCTTATTTAAGGGCATATTGATTGGTATTTTGCCGAAAAAACATTGACATCACCCTGAAAATTTTAATTGTAATCGTAACAATTACTTTATTTTAATAGAGTTTATTCATTCAGTAAAGTAGTGGCAAATAAAGTGCCTATAATAAAGACTTTTTAAATGTCGGAAATTGGAATAAATGCTTTATTAAAATCTTACCAACGTTAAACCACTCGGTCTTTGGATATCCAGTTTGCTCCCGTGATGAAGCAATCGCTTCGCGCAGAGCGAAGGATACGCTCACTGATAAGCACGTAGCTGGCTCTGCCACCGCTGAAAGACATATAAATAGATGCAATGAATTGCTTGTTCCAATTAAGTTTAAATGCTATTTAAATGTTTAAAGCAACAGGAAAGAAAATCAATTTCATATGTCGTGTAAAAGAAGGGAGTTTATGTCGGGCTCCGTAAGATAGAAAATAACTATTTATATTTAATGTAAAGCATTCGATTGTTCTCGCTATGTTTATATATATTAAACTCAACTTAAAGTGCCAGTTCTGGCCATAGAATAATTTTTCTCTGTAATATTTTATAAAATTCCTGGTAGTTGAAAGCTGTAGTTCAATTATATTTTTTTCTTTCAGCACATTTTTAAACATAGTATATGCACAATGTACTCTATTATACGTAAAGTCTTAGTTGTATTTAATTTTTTTTGTTCGTTAAATTACAATGAAATACATTATTACCTCTGGCTCCAAAGGTGCCTATAGGATTGAAAGAGTTTTTTCTTAACTTTATTCTAAAGTCAACAGGAATATCTTTGGCCAATGGTACGTGGTAATACCACGGCCGATCAGTGAGAATTTCTCCAGTTTGTTCGTCAAGAATTTGATGTTCACACGTCCAGTAACCAATGCCCATCACGAAGGCTCCTTCGATCTGATATTGAAAGTTATAAAGAAGTAAAGATGATTTATTAAAACAATTGATTTGTTTAAAATAAATCCATTCAGAAATGATCAGCAATGTTATGATAGACTAATTACAATATTTTTATAAAGTACCTGACCAATGTCGATTTCCGGATTTATGCTTAATCCAACGTCTTCTACTATATCAACCCTCAAGATATCGTGTTCTCCAGTTAGTATGTCCAGCTCTACTTCTGTTACCACTGCACCCGCTGATCTAGTCGGATTTTCATCATTGGGGGTTACCCTATAACTAGTTTGCAGATTAATCCCAGCAGTATATGCTGCAGCTATCAATACCTCCCAAGTTGGATCAGTTAATGTATCCCTTATTGATGATAAGCGATCCAATAGAAGCTGACAGCATTTTACTGCTGCAAAACATACCGATTGAGTAGTGCGACTGCCGCCGGTTGTAGTTGTATTGGGGTTCACAGAGACGTCAAGAGGTTTTACTTTAACCTTGTCCATAGAAATTTGTAAGGTGTAAGCGACGGTTTGAACAATTTTCGTATTGATGCCTTGACCAATTTCAATGCCACTGTGCCTAACAACAACCGAAGCGTCTCCATGATAAACGGTAATCAAAACGTTAAAATCCATTACAGAAGACGCAGGCCAACTCATTAAAGCAACTCGCAAACCTCGTTTCTTCCAACGATTTTGCTTGTTAAAATTTTCTATTTCTATTTTTCGTTTATGATATTCACTGTCTTCAATCACAGTCTGTAGCACTTCAGCTACATCGGTATATTGCGGGTTAAGGTTATTCAGACGGACAGTCAGTGGTTCCATATTTAACTCATATGATATACGTTCCATTAAAGTCTCTACTGTAGCTATTGCTTCAAGTACACCTTAAAAGAAAAAAAATCAGTGTAATAAGCAATAATATTTGTGTTTTTATGACAAAGTACGTTTATAATAAATAATTATCTCGTTTTATTAAGGTATCAACAATGGATATTTTGAAATAAGTATGAAAAGCATTTGTAAACGTAATATTTACTACATTTTTAAACAATAAAATTTAACTGGCTTAAAGGGTTTTTTTAAACCTTACTATATTTTATTTTTATTATATATTCTAATCATCTAGTAATATACGTCACATTCAATTATATATTTTATTGATAGCATGCTTGGGCACAAATTGAACTCTCATAATAATTTGGCTCAAAGAAATTTGTTTTGGAATTATTTTAACGAATCACATTTGAACATTTTTAATATATTTACCGGGAGATCTCCCGTAGGTAGTTTTGGGGTTGTCTGTAATAACATTGAATAACTTATATTGCCACCTCCTATTGTCGTAACAATTTTTTATTGCTGCAACTCCATACACCAGAATTGGATCGTTCATTATGTATCCATTATCAACATATAATTGGTACTCCAGATATTGAATTTCACCCAAACGGTTGACTCCGACCTAATCAAAAAGGAAGAGATATTTTAAGAAAGAATATTAACTTTTGATTACTGATGAAGGAATATCTATATAAATCAAATTCTCAAAAATATAAAATTCATAAAACTACTTGCTTAAAAAGATATATAAATGCACTTTGTATTTAAGGGAACGATACATGATAACTGTATTTTTTCGAGCCAAAACTGGCTACTGCAACAAAAGTTACCATACCTATTATTCATCATAAAATAAAAAGATATCTTGATCATTAATTAAACAAATTATTGTTAAAATATGCAATATTTACCTCATATTCCGCCATACTAGGATTGCGTTGACCAATTGATCTTATATTGGCTTGAACGCTCATTACGAAACGGCAGGGTCGATTAGTAAGATATGTAACAAGGGCACAAGCACATGATATTTGCCCGTTTCGGCTAATTTTCGCTCCATATGCACCGCCACATCGTGGTATGATTATGTTTATTCTAAGAAAAACAATTATATGAATAGATCGATATTGGACATTCTTTAAAGTGTATATTTTTTATGAAATATATCCTGTTGTCCGTTAAATTGTTAAATGGCATCGTTTCATGTAGTTTCAAATCATCATTTATATTTTTTGGAAACAATTAAATATACCTAATTGGTATTTGCAATAAAAAAACCTTTACATAAAAAATGGTAACTGTAAAATAAAAAAATACTACAACTACCAGTTATATAATGACGGAGAGAAACGAATTAGGGTGGCTTGTGTACGTAATAAGTAATCAGAATCACTCAAAAATAAACAATAAAAATCTTTACAAAATCAAAATTGTCTATATCTCCACTGTTTATTGGAATTTAAAATATTATTGTTAGCAAGCTTACCTACTTTGTTCCATATTTAAGAGTTGCGATATTCCCACATGAATCTGATCAGGCCACTGAGTGCTAGGGAATACATCCAGACCATCATCATTAGGCTTGGTAAAGCAAGTTTGCGTTTCCATATGATACATATACTGCCAGTACAGACTTTGATCACCTTTTAAAATACGCTGAATGTCCATGCCACGATCCCTTGCCGGATACACAAGAAATGGTATTACTCGTCCTGTCTCTGATCTCGCCCGTTCAATCGTGAGGGTTGGTTGGGGCTTAACGTTTATATAATTGACTTTGACTAGTAAAGCCGCTCGTTGTGCCAGTTTCTCAGTCTCAGCCACAATAACTCCAATCGGCTGGTCAAAGTGCTTTACGAAACGATCAACGAATAACTCCTCGACGGCTAAACTTCCTGGGATATTCAGTGGTGTGAAGCTGTTGTTTCCTGGTATATCTTTAGCAGAGTAAAAAGAAAGCACGCCCGGAAGTTTCTAGAGGAAATATCACAATGTGAAGTTACGTTATTTGCTAATGAGTTGAAGTCGATATTTCGGGGGTGTACCATAAGTTATAAAAGAATTATGTTATACTCACCAAAGCTGCGGAAGCATCAATACTCTCAATTTCACCGACGCATACTTCCGAGGTTACAAAAGCGCAAAAAACTTCATTGATCTGAGTAGGTAAGTCGTTGATGTATAAAGTTTCGCCGGAACATTGAGATAAAGCTTCTAATTTGGGCATTGGCTCGTTCAGCGGCCAAAGTATTCTGTTCGTATCATAAACTTCGGAAGCTTTAGATACTGGTCTAGTCTTTCTCAAGTCTCTCGCCCCACTGCGGTATTGTGGCTTCAACATATTTTCAGGTATGATATTTAGTAAACCCTTGAAAATTGTGTAAATGTTAATCGTCTATAAGATCAAATAAGAAGTCTTACTGTTATAGCCTATATTTCATTAAATTTAAACGTTGCAAAATAAAATAAAATTTCTCAATAATTGTAAAAACTAAGCAAGTTAATGATTATGTAAAAACAAGTTTAATACTTTTTTAAGACAGATATTCTTTAAATTAATTATTAAAAATGCTAGTTACACGTAACGTGAGGTAGAAAAGCATGTCGTGCTTTTACAGCTCTTCCGCCAATTATACGACTGTGCCTGCCTGGATTGGTACCACCGTACTACAGAAAATAGGCATAAAATAAAATATGCATGATTTTCTGGGTTGCTTGGTGGTCAGTTCCTACCTCTTCTTCTCTCACTGTTTTATATATAAATTCGTTTCATCTAATTTCCTAGATTGAAAACGCACATGCAATTCTCTGGATATCGTGAGTGTTCTTGGGTAACGGGATCACACATGGCGTAACTGGTATAACGTCTGCTCGTTTGTCATCATTTTGATACAAAAAAACATTTTACCTTATAAAATAAACCCAGAGCACATTTCTTTCTGTATTCCGGTTTTAGTGTTCCTTTGATCGTGTCTACTATTATTTCAGATTCCAGAGTTTTCAAAGCTTCTTGTAGCGTTTCGTTGGTAAATAAGCTCTTTCCATGCAGACTAGCTTCCGTCTTGGACGCGTGAATAAACTTTGGCGAAAGACCACCAATCACAATACTTGCCGACATGACCTTCGCATTTTCATCAAGCTCATAAAGGAATGCCGCATTTACTTGAGCAAAGGAGTTTTGTGAACGAGGCATTATCTGTACAGATATAATACTAATAATTTACTAATAGAGATCACTGTAAATATCAAAGATATAAGTTAAATAAGTAGTAAAACTGAAGATGTAAAAATAAGAAATGTAAAAAAATTATCTCGCTTCTATTAAAATGTTTAAATTAGTGTGATAAAGTGATATGTCTCTGTGTGATGATATGTATCTAATCAAATATGTTATGCGTGGTCGTCTGTTTCCAATTATAAATTCCAGGTATATATAAAAAAACAGGCTATTTTTTAATTCCAAAAGTAGATGTGTCAATAAAATTTATCGTATATAAACTCGTGATAATATCCAATTTAACCTACTTAATAAAGATTTATATACAAATAGCATTTTAAGATTGCATAGTTGATAGACATAAAGGGGAAGCTTTCTTGAGACGTCCGGACGTCTTCATAAGAGCTTAGGAGAAAATTTGTATAAAATAGCCGTAGTTCTCCATACATATGAGGACATTTTAAATTGCGACCATTCATTACATCCACATATCTTGTAAATGAGGAAGGTCTGAAAAAAGTTTCGCACACTAATTCTGTGGACATGCCAAAACAATGTTAAAGCCGGTTTGATAATATTAATTTAACTTAAAAAAGTACTCAAACCGGATGTTATGCTTGATAGGAAAATTATGAAATTATGAAATTTTACTACGATTATTTCGTCATAAATAAAGGAATCACTCATTCAACTTCTTATAATGCTCTGTAGGTTTAAAGTAGTAAGTTTGTTTATTAAAATGTTGATAATGTAATAATAAAAAATATGCGATTTTTATAAACGCTCTTAGATTCCCATTGGCTTCCACCAATGGAAATCTAAGAGTGTTTATTTTGACATATAGTAAAAAATCCAACAGGTAAGGTGCTAGATTTATTCATTAACGAGTACGTGAACTACCCAAAAAGACAAGTTGTCGTGAGCTTTATTTTAAATTGCGTCTGTATTTTTCCTAAGTAATTTTAAATTGGCTCATCGCTTAATACATTTTGTGTTACGTGAAGCCAATATAGCCTTTTTAAAATGCTCTTTCTCATTGTACGACAATAAAAAAGGAGTTTTGGTTTTATGTAAATTTTAAAATTTCTCGGGTTATACAAAACCATTAAATCTTTATATCATATTAAAATACAAATGTACAACTTACCTTGAAAGAAACAAATTTATACATGTGAGAAAGCGGTGGCAGTATGATTTGTGTTATTATTTTCCCGGTCATGTCCATAGTTAAGAAGTTTGCTACGGATGTTTCAATGGTGTTGGTTACATCAACTGTAACAATAATTTTTAACGAATTAATTTGTAGTTTGCAACAACTATCATATCTTAAAAAAATCTAGAATCAAAGCCAAAAAGCAACATTGTATTTAGTAGGGCAATATTTACGTTAACTATTCTTATTTCTTACAAAATGGAAAAAAATATGCTTATTGTACCCTTGGTATACAGTATAGTAGAAGCATAAAATAGGATTATTTTTTTTATGTTACCAACATACTTATTTTTAGAGTAGCACCAACAGACTCTAACAATAAGAAAATATCAGATGAAAAACTCGGCTGTCTGTGTTTAATCATAAGATTTCCAGCCACAGAACCAATCTGAAATAAGGTTTAAGAAATTGTTGAAAATTACAATAAGTACTTCCGAGATGGGTTTTTATGAACTCTTTAGAGTTTACTAGGCTCAAAATATATCTTTGACTGAGACGTCGTTGACGCTTAACAGCGAAGATTTTAACGGCACATTATTATTTAAAAGCAAATATCTATTCTATTCTTAATTGTTAAACAGACATGATATAAAACATTTATACACAGCTAAATGTAAGAATGTCTTAATATAAATAATATAAATAATGATATAAAACATTCATTAAAAAAAGTTGGATAAATTATTCATGAAATAATTTATTCCAAATTCGATTGTTATAGTAAC
>JAOCPS010208193.1:0-13957 GCA_025505425.1 Graphium colonna
AATTATTGTCAGTGTATAAATATCAGGTCTTTAACTATTGAGAAATTGTTGTTCTTCAGTACTGGTCAGTTTAAATAAAATAATATTGGAATGGCTCTATATTCTAAATTCTAATAAATTTCATTTTAAAAAACGACATTTACAAACTCAGTCCTTTGTTTATTGATTAGCGTTGAATTTTCATTACATTTGAACATTTTTCGTCATAAAGGATACGTTAAAAATTCGTGTAATTATGGAATATGAGCTCCGTCGTGGCACTAATGCAACACAAACGGCACGAAACATCAGAAACGTTTTTGGATAGAACTTTTAGTTTTAAACTTTTGATTTAAAAAATTAAGCTCGTGTTCGTCTGGAGACTTTGGTCAACAATAATGGATTAAAGGTGATTGTGGAAGCTGATAAAACTCAACCTACAGCTGAGCTAGCAGCAGCTCCCAGCTTGATAATGCACTCGCAAATCTCCGGATGTTGCGTTTGTCTATGGGCGAGGGAATCGCTTACCATCAGGTGAATCATGTGCTCGTTTGTCTTCCTTTCCATAAAAAACAAGCTTTTGATGTTACCACCAAAGTAATATTGATTCATTTGTAACAAATTGGCAAGATAAAAAAGCTTGATAGATGAGAGGCCCACGAACTAAACGATCACAACGAACACGTCGAGACCTATCTCGAACTGCTCAACAGTCAAAGAAACGAAAGAATATTAAACGTAATAATTACGTGCGACGAAAAATGGATACTGTTCGACAAGTGAAAGCGCTCAGCAAGTTATTCAGATTCTAGTTCAGCACCGAAGCAATGCTTAGGGCATTGCTTCGACATGAGCATTACCGCAGATGTTCGGCATGAGCATTACCGCAGATATGTACTGTGAAGAACTGGAGACAATGATGGAGAAGCTTACACATCTGCAACCAGCTTTGGTCAATCGGTCGTCCCCACTGCTCCTTCACGACAACGTGCGACCCCATACTGCGTAACAGACAGTCTCCATGCTGAAAGAGCTGGGGTTGGAACCTCTCCCTCATCCGCCATACTCATCAGAACTTGCACCTGCCGACTATTACTTTTTCAAAAATTTAGACAATTTTAAACAAAAAATAACTCCCGAGAGGCAGTACAAAATGCTTTTAAACAGTTGTTTTGTTGCCATCATCAATAAAAAACATCAAGAGACAAATCAAACTTGTTGTAGTGGCTAGATATATGCCAGCAGCGGCCGGCAAAAGTTGTATGAAAATTCATATTTGTCATGTTTTACGGCCAGATAAATTACTATGTAATCTCATATCTGTCCTGTAATTTAAAAATGGACTGACCTTTTTCTTCGGAATACGGCTACCAAGGAGGTAACTAATAATAGGTTTTATTTAAATTTCAAATTGGATTGCAAAATGAAAGCTGTTTATTGAAAAAAAAAAACAAAGGAACATTATGGCGACTGTGAATTATTATTGTTCGTTATTCGTCATTGAATTTAAAAAGTAAAAAAGTGTGTTTGATTTCCGCGCATTATTTGAGAAAAGTACTATACAAGCCTTGGCATTGATGGTTTCACGTATGTGTGCCTCGGCTACGCCTCGGCCCACATTTGCACGTTCGTCCATCAATGCCTCAGTTGCTGGCCGCTGAAGTAATGTACCAATTCACATACTCATGAACCGGTTTTCCTCATGCGCTTGACTCTAATACCTTAGAATCTTCAGCTTTTCTGTACAAATATTTTATATTTGCGTCAATAATTAAAAATACTAAAACAAAATTAACATCTGACCTATTTTCACACCCAATCCACTTAAATATCAGCAACTGCGTGTTAAAAAGAACAAGAGATATTGTATTGCACAAATAATTGCGACAAACTTAAGCCCACTCTCTCTCACTTAACTCTTTATAATAATGAAATGGATGTCCAATATTATCAGATAGTGAACAGTTTAATATACTCACCCTAATTTACTCAAATGACTAGCTCATATTCCCATAACCTAACTAAGAATCAAGAATACAAGTTTATCTTTTCTTCGCGGGATATGAATTCGCATTTTGTAAAGCAAAGATTTGTCCACCTCTAGTTTATCAACGCTGGCAAAATAATAACATTGTAGTGCATCTGACAGATTTATGAAACTCTATCAAACAAACATGACTATGCAACTACACAGATCAAATCATAACACTACCACGCATAGTAACTATCGCGCAATATTATCCCTACTATTATTCAAAACTATGTGTTATAAACTTTTATAATACAAGACTGTTTTACAATCCGATATTTTAAGACATGTGACATAATTCTCAGGCCAATTTTGTTATTAACAAAAAGAAGTATTACATAAACCTTTATCAAACTACATAATAAATATGTTTCTGATTCATCTAAATATTGAACATATTTTATTCACTTTTAGGTGAAACCGTCAGAATTAGTTGGTGCAGTATGGACAAAAAAGGATAAAGATAAAACCAGCCCAAATTTGCTTCGGATAATAAAACACACAACCAATGTAAGTAATGTTTGACATATTATTTCAGGGTAATTGAGTGCTTAATTCATGTGAAATTTATGAGATAGATGAAAAGTCATGTGAAAGCCTCAATGTTTTGAATGCTCAATCTATGTTTCTAATTCATGAAATGGATAGAATGTCATACAAAGACACTTTATATACTGGGTGACTGATGAGTCACCAACGATATTAAAGGAAAGCACTCGGTACTCGATTGTCATCATATTTATGTAAAAAAAATTGGAGGCACAGTTCTAGCCCAAATTTTCCAATAAATGCATGCAGTGTGAGGCCGTCGACCCGCCCCTCTGCCTTTCGTCTCATTTCGGCCACGCCGTGTCCGCTCGGACGAGCATGAATTATATAATTAATTTTTAACTGTAGATTATGTTTACTCAATGGTAAATCAATATTTATTTTTATTAATATTTTTATACTTCATATATGATCCCCACATATAACATGTTAAAGCATTGAAAGGGACGCTAGTCCAGGGTGACTGGTGTCCCTCATATCAAAAGCTTTTTATCTTTATAACCAGTTCACAAGATGGATGAAGAAATTGATAGTTGAATATGTATTACATTATGCTTTTCTCTGATTAAAATAATTATTGGGAAACTGATTCATAGAGATTAATTAACATGTATTCAACACTTGATTTCTGTCACTGGCTTACATAATAAATCAAGAGATGGTTCCAATTAACACGTTCCCTGCCGCGTGGGGCGTATGCGCCCCACGCTAAACTTTCCGTTCAAGCCATTTTTTTTTAAATTAATGCAGTCGGTTACGGGCATCTTAATACTGATGCCGCCATTTGATCGTGGGGCGTGCCCCACGCGGCGTGGTGAGGATTTTTTTTCGCCGCGACTTGTTTTCTGCATTCCTTGCACTGCGATCAGTCATTTATTCTTTATTTCGATAAACAGGCGGTGTAAATTTTTTTACGAAAGAAATGTTAAAAAATTGGGTTCGAAATCGGCAAGGAACTGTACTGTAAAAGTTGTAACATTATGCGATAGTTATGTGGATAAACTTATGTACGCCATGCTTTAACAAAGTTCATCGTAACATCCCTTTGTAAGTGCATACAAACTTGAATTTAATTAAAATATTATATTTTGAATTGATGTAGGCATGATAAAAACTTATATGTGAGGATGCAACTTGCTTAACTAAGTTCAACCAAGTATTTGTTAAACTTATGCCTAGAAAAATAAATTTATTCATTTATTGTGTTCTGCATGTTAAACTATACAACCTTTCCTTGATAATTATGATTTTTGCGGCATTTTATTTATTGTAAGGCATTCGCCAGAAACAAAACAATACAAGTGTAAAGCGTGGGGCGCACACGCGGCCTGAATGGAAAGTCTTCAAAAAACGGTCCGGCAGGGAACGTGTTAAGAAGAAAAACTTCACAATCAAGAAGTGGCTCATAATTAAAAGTAAATATTTTGTCATTTACACATTTCCAGTTCACTCGATGGATGGAGAAATGGATAGTGGAGAGCGAAAACCTGGAGGAGCGGGCGGCGGTGGTTTGCCGCTTCCTGGAGCTGGCGGTGGCGCTGCGCGACCTCAACAACTTCAACGGAGTGCTGGCGGTGGCGGCGGCCTGCGGGAGCGCCTCTGTGCATCGGCTTAGAGCCACTTTTCAGGTACAGAATGTCTTATGGTGGTTATTAACAAGACATAGTGGCGGAGCAAAATGCAAACCTACATGCTGCGGTTAATATGCAAAATTAACGCCCAATCCCATGGTTCGTAAATATAGGAGAAAAATATTTTTAATAAAATTTCTTAATATTAGAGATATTTCTATATAATACTTTGTCTGTAGAAATCTTGGTACATGGCTACTTAAGTAGTTGGTTTGAGCATTGCCTAAAATAGTAAGAATTTATGAGAACAAATTATTATTTTAATAACAATATGACCAAAATAATTATGCATAATAGATTTGCTACTTTAATATTATAGATGGTGCCTCTAAGACTGATACGCGCTCTAGAGGAGTTTCGAGAACTGAATTCGGACCATTTCCGGAGATATCAAGAACGATTGCGTAGTATAAATCCCCCCTGTGTACCTTTCTTCGGCATGTACCTGACAAACATATTGCACATAGAGGAGGGCAACCTTGGTGAGTTCTATTGACACTTTAATTTATAGAAAATGTTGTTTTTGTAAAAACATAGCTTAGGTTTTTCTAAGTGTATACCACTCTGTTCTTACATTAAAATTGTGGTCTTGAATTTGGAGCATGTTTTATATACAAATTTTAATAATTGTCATGATACGAAACAAATATGTGTAGATCATCCAAAATGAACTAGGAATAACTCCAAAAATTCAGTTCACAATAATAATGTTAAAATCTTATTACTTTTTACAGATTTTCTTCAGAATTCAGAGCTGATAAATTTTTCAAAGCGGCGCAAAGTAGCAGAAATAACAGGCGAAATTCAGCAATACCAAAATCAACCATACTGCCTTACGATAGAGCCTAGAACGAGGGTAAGAGCTTTTTTATTAATCTACCGTCATTATAACATACCATGCTGAATTAATTGATATGGACATAAATATTCATAAAAGATGTTATGATACACTTATTTAATACAGTTGTGCATATACAAATAAAAAAAAAACAACTAATATAACGCAGCTAATACTACAAATGATAAAGTAAATTTGTGTGAATATCTACATACACATTGTCAAGTGTCTAAAAAATACAAATTACCTTGTAATAATACGAAGAAACCACTTGTCCTGTCTAAAAAAATTAACATTTACTTTAATGCAAACAAAGCTGTGATTAAAATATCGTTATAATATTTTTGGTTCTAACTTTCAGGCGTTTCTAGAATCATTAGACCCTTTCCCTGGCATGGATGACAAGGATGTAACAAACTACCTCTACGCCAAAAGTTTGGAAATTGAACCCAGGCCACCAGTGAAACAGATGCCCAAATTTGTATGTATTTATAATACCGTTGTAATAATATCGTTATTATTGATAATCCATTAATAATACCTAATAATTTATTTAAAATTTTACGAAATATATATCTGCCGTATTTTTCGATTCGAATGAAGTGAAAAGCTCTATCCAACATCCCAACTAAAGCAAGGGCATGTACTAAGCGCGTCGAAAGTCATTTTGAAATCCTGCTCAGAAACTATTTTTTTGGTGTCAAGCGGGAGAGGCTAGACGCAGATATCTACAGCAAAGAGCAGTTCCCTCTTACCCCTCATACCTCGCACACCTACCCCGTTATTTTAAAATTTAAGTTCACTTGTGTTTTAAATTAAAAGGCTAAATTGATAATAGGAAAATAAACTTTATGAAGGCAAGCAGGAAAAAATATTTATGGAGTGTATGCTTATATTCACAAAAAATCTGATTTAAACCAGCTTGGTGCGTGTGGCGGTGACTCGACAGTGAAACTCCCCGGTCGAACGGCCTCACGAGTGCACCATGTTGAATATTTCAATTTTAAGCATGGATGTCATATTGATGATCGGTTGGCGCGGTGACTAAGACGTTGCCAGCGACGTCGCAAATCGTGGGTTCGATGCCCACATTTCGTAGCAAATATTTGTATGGCCTAAAAATTATTGTTTCGGATCTGGGAGTTTTTGTGCAGTTTATGTATGTAAGGCTGGAAGACCAGACGTAAGTCATATAATAATGGCAGCGTTTTTAAAATTTAAATATTTGTTTTTTAACAGCCCCGGCGCTACCCGGAACTATCCCTGAAGCCTGTGAAGGTGTCGCGGCGCTCGCATGACGCCACGCACCACTCCGCATCCAGCGCTTCCAGCAATGACGACAACCTCAGTGAGTCTTTAAACCATTATCTAATATATAAAATTTTATTCTTGTGTTACAATGTTAGTTGCCATGCTCCTGTAACATGGCTTGACCAATTATTGATAAATTTTATTGAGTATATTTGGTACTAAATTTTCAGCTTTCTATCAGCAATCCCTTTCTTTATAGCTGTATACGTGTGTGTGCGTGTGCGCGCGCGCGCGCGCGCGCGTGTGTGTGTGTGTGTGTGTGTGTGCGTGTGCGCGCGCGTATGTGTGTGTGTGTATTATATTTTTATTATTTACATAATTTCTTATGACATTATGCTTTATGGATTGGGTTTTTGAACAGGGAATTATCAAGGGAATATCATTAATGTCAAAAATGTATCTAGTTAATAGCCACAATTTAAAATTTGATTTAAGTTTTACAATATTATTTTCAGATCTAAACTGTATGACATTTAATTGTAATTTCTAGTTTTACCAGCTTATTTTGTAATACTGGATTCCCTGCAATGAACATAATTCAGCTTTATTAATGCAATTTTAATGTGCAGTATGTCCATTCTCATTGTAATGAAAAAATTGCTTGAAATATTTTATTTTTATGTGTTATGACGTTCATATTAATTAAATTTTAACTAAAATTCATGCTCCGCTTATACTGCGAAGTTTACGATGAAAAACTGCTTGATATATTAATATTATTAAGATATTGTTAAAAATTATGACATTTTTCGAGAGATTTAAAAGACAAATATTCTTAAAAACATCTGTCCTGTTATAATACAGCTAAAGAGATCTTATTGTTTGTTTTAACGCTAATCTCTTGAAATACCAATTACAATGAAATTATATTTTTGTATGTTATTCAGATTCATAAGGTTAAGTAAAATATAGTAGATCTTAGGGAACAGCAAAATAATAAAGCGGGTGAAACAACATGGTACAGCTAGCTATGTAACAAAACTGAAGCTGCTTATTAGCTCTAGAAGTGCCAATAAAAAACATTATAAACATATCTTAATAACATACTGGGTTATTCCGTCTTCACAGGTGTGTCGCAGCTGTCACCGACGAGCGGTAGTACGTGGGACAACACATCAATCGCCTCTTTCCAAGTGCATCATGATGACAAAGGTATGTCAAAGACCTATAATATATCATGTGGTTATCTTTGTTTTTTTTTTAGCGTAGATGAGTAGACTTTTGATGTAAAGTAGTAGCAAACTAAAGAACCTTACAACCATTAATAAATAAATTCTGGTCTGCAAAGTTTCTTATTGGTTTATCCATGAATAAGTCTGTTTTCGAGCAGTAATTGATAATATGCAGAGGTGTATTTACTCTTACGTAACTTTAATCTACTATGAAATAATTATAAGAACCAGTAAGACTTTAAGTTGATAAGCAGCTTTTGGAAGGACAACGACTGTGATGAATTATTTTTTTAGTTTATTTGATCCATGACCCGGATATCTAGTTCACATATCCATTCAATCTGACTAAAAGGGTAAAGTTATCGAGGGGGTGTCTACGGATACACTTGTGCTGCACTATTATATCTTTACACGGTATTTTGGCGTTGACTGCGGCGTTGCAGAGTTTGGGCTTGATTCCAACCCGGGGCAAATATTTATATCAAAATGAGTTTCTTCAGACCTTGGATATTTGTGAGTTTTAGTTGTAAAATGTACCTGTAATGAAAACTCAGGTCTAATGATAGTAATCTCCCGTAAATAAGATGTTGTTGTCAAAAAAATGTTTAAATATTTTTATAATTGTCTACCAGGTTCCCGGAGCGAAGATCGGGGTTCGCTGACCAGCCCCCGTTCGGAGCGGTGTTCCAGCAGTTCTCTGTCTCAGCTGGGGCAGTTCAGCCTCTTTGACAAGGGATTGGCTCTCTTCGACAAGAGCAAATCTACAGTCGTCTTGAACGCCAGGCAAGTACTACGATACTACAATACGAGGTGATCGAGCATAATATCTTTTGTACAGTTCTTGCTTCACTTTTACGGCCGTGCTCAGCCGGGTATTCACAAAGTCGGCATAAAATAAAATAAAGGATGCGTGGCATTTGGGGTTGCCAGATGGCCATTCTTATCCTCATCTTTTACCACCCCATTCCCCTCCGAATCCTTAATATATTCTTCACCTATCCTACCCAATCCTAACTTATTCTATCCATATCCCTAGGCTGGCAACGGACACGCAACTCTTCAACGGGATCATTTAAGCTTAGGTGAACTATCTGCTCGTTTGTTATTTTTTTTTTTCATTAAAAAAAATAGTACCAATAGGTTGAAGTGAAACAACATGACCATGCTATAATTAACTACAAGGTTAAAATAAATGCAATTCTACTCTATAATTCAATCATTTACTAGCTGATCCATCAGACATAGTCCCGCCTCTATAATTTACGAATATTACAATTTGCTGTAAATATAAGGTGTATAAAATAACATTATATGCAAAACGCGTTTCGGAGTGTAGCACGAATATATAATGTTTTTTTGCTTCCATTGTTTAATATAGATTTGACAGTTATTCTGTGGACATATTAGACTTCTTCCAGGATCCTCCTCCCGCAAAATTGGACACCCAAAAATGATTACATGCAATTAATTTTGTACATTCCCTTTCTGTGACTTAATCAATAATATGAACGAAGTCGCAGACGAAACCTAGCCTATACTAACATTAATTTTCTTTTTCAGGAGTAGTGGTCGAGACGAGCCTCCCTCCCCCCGTGACAATCATTCTCCAAGACACGATAGGTAAAGCTAAAGTATTATGAATAGTATTTTTGAAAAAAGAAAGCAGTATAGTTTTAGGTCACTTAATTCTTAAGGTGATCTAAATTATTGAAACACTGTTTATATTATACTGTGGCTAAGGTATACATTAAATTATATTAAAGCAAATTTAAATGCAGTGATAATATTATTTACAATTTGTCGAAATTTCAAAAATATGTTCTCAAATGACCTTAGCGACTAGTGGCTTTTTCTGTGTTCATCATTTAGGCTGTTTTTTTTTCTTTCGGTTAAAATTGTTGTATTATTATCATTTATATTTTCTATGTTGTATTTTATATTGTCTTTAAATTTAGGTTATATTTTTGTTGTAAATCTTTATGCATTGTGGTACCTTTATATAACTTGTATGTGTTTCTATTTGTTCATACTTAATGTTTATATCTTGTTGGTGTAACGTATATATAAATGAATATTCAAAAGGTATTAATTTTTTTCTCAGAAGCAACTCGTCGACGCTGACGCGGCGTGCGCCGGCTCTTTCTCCACGCAGTGCTATTGTCGACGCGGAGGTGTTCTACTCGCGCAACTCGGAGCCCATCGCTCCAAAGCGCCCGGAACAGGTATACTCATATATAATACCCATATTCTTTATCTTATCCTCTTTGACGCCTAGTGGTAGGCCGTGTTTTCAAACCGGAGATCGTGAGTTCGAATCGCACAGGTAGACAACTTTGAATTATTGTTTCTCAGTTGGGTTAGGACAACGCTTATTGATCACTCGAGTGCCTGAAAAGAAATGTGATCCAAGCGGATGGACGTATTAATTATTAGTGTCGGATATCCATCCCATTCATCTATGAGAGTAATAGGGCACTCTCCATGAGTGCACCTGTGTTTGCACGAACACATGTACAAGTTAATATTTTCTGAGGCGTCCGTAGCCGAAATTTTAACGCGAGGACTTAACGTGCTATTGTTTTCTTTGGCTTCTATGCGCAAAAATCTCGTTAAAAATATAACGATTGATTTTTACCCTCACAATCTTCCACCTGGCAGGGATGCAATGATTATGATGCAATTCTATCTTTGGGTATTATAGTAGAAGATTGAACAAAATTTCACTGGGCCTCAATACCCTATCACCTACTTATACAGAATCACGTGAATCACTAACGATATTAAAGGAAAGTACTTGGTACTCAATTGTTATCATATTTATGTTACAAAATTAGGGGCATAGTTTTAGTGCAAATTTCCAATAAATTAATAAAGTGTGGCGGCTGTGATCAGCTTATACGCGCCCTCTACCTCTCCCCCTCCCCTCCTACTTGCGCCTCGCTTCGACCACGCCGTGTCCGCTCCGCAAAATGAGCATGAATTACGTAATTACTTTTTTATCTTTAGATTATGTTTACTCAATGGTAAATACGTTTATTTTTAATTATATTTTATCCTTCTTATATGATCCCGATATATAACATCTTAAATTATTGAAAGTGATTCACCAGTCACCCTGTAGAATAAAATTAGCGTTATAGTTTCTGACCAAATTTTACAGTAAATATATGAAGCGTGGATACGATATCGGCAATTGCCGTGCGTACTGTATTCGCTAGGATGCACAAACGTTTCGTAATAAGTTTTTTTCAAATTTCAATTAAGTTAACTCAGTGATCAATTAATATTAATTTTTCATATAATTTTTTTAACATAGGATCACTCCACATATAACGCCCTCAATATATGTATACGTATATACGATTGCAATGCAAGACTTGTTCCTGTAATGGCTGTATCATGCACGATGTTGCATTTGTCAAAACTTAGACAGACACAAGAAAAATTTATAAACCATTAAAGCTGTAATATTTAAATAACCAAAATATTTCTTCTGTTTTATTCTCAATGTTTGAATCTTTTTTTCTCTGCTTTTTAATACGTTTTAATTACTTGTAGCAGGAGCGAGTTCCGCCATTATTGCCTCGCGCGGAGGCCGACAAGCCGCCGCTTTTGCCGAGGCGACCCGCATCCCCGCCCGCACACAGTGGTATGTAAAACATGCACATACACGCATACATACACATATACAAGTAAAACACAGACATATATCTGTGTACAGAGTTCCACCACAAATGATAAGATATGGTCAACATTGTATACCATCTATGTATGGCATCCACTTACGTTTAAAGTGAAAAGTAGAATCTTACTGGCCATTTTTCATACAAATATGAAAGGTATATTTATTATAGTTTTTAGAAAGTAACATCCTATTTTTGAATTATCCCACTGCTGGGCAAAGGCAGAGGATATAGGGATCGAACAGCGGAGATCGAACACAGCTTGTCCTCGGGTAAAAAAAGTTAAAAATGAGCGACCAGCCACTGAGCTACCACTGAACGTAATCGTTTTTCTTAGCATTTGCCTGATTTGATAACATAACCAGATAATCTTCATTTTTAGTGGCAAAAGGCCTGTAGACTGGGACAAACACAAATTAGCGTGGTTAAGTACTTTAATTAATATACAAATATAGTGTTGAAGTTATTAAAAATTGGATATTCAATTTCCCTTCTAATGACGTCCACACATTTATATTTATTATAATATTCAATATATATTTCTCTTTTAAGCAACCTGCGAACCACCACCTGAACCTCCCGACAGACCGCTGCCTAGCCCGAAACATTATGATCTCTTCAGGTTTGTATTCATATAAAAATAGGATCCTTAAATACAGAATAACTATATAGTGCCAAGATGCCTGACACGTTCAAATTGTATAAAGACAGAAAATGTAAGTTAATAAAAGTTATACAAGAATCTTCCAACTTCTATAAGGCTATTTTAAAGTTACATATCCACCACAGTAGATGTACAAAGTATACGAAAATACATAACTCAATGGATGTAACTGCATACCGATAGCCAGTTTTATGTAATTTAAAAAGAAAAGGTTTAAATAAATTACCATTCATGAATGGTGTTGTATGTACATATTAAAAACCTTGTTTTTTTTGTTTATACAATCTGTTTATTTGTTGGATAAACTTTCCTAATTAAAAACCCCATATACTACTAACTCTCAACCTCCACCGTCGGTGGTCATAGTGTGAGTGTAATGTGTAGTCTAATGATTAAATAATAACGAATAAATGTCTAGTTATATATTAACGCTGTAATTAATGTAGTATATATGCTCCTGTAGGACGCCAGCCATGTCACCGAAACGGTCGCCAGCGCCGGCGCCACCTATCAGCCCCTTAACGCAATGCAACAACCCCGAGCAAAGGTATTTCTTTATCATAATATTATCATATGCTTAAGTCATAAAATTATTACATTATGATTGGTGAGTCACCAATTATATTAAAGGAGACTACTCGGTTATCAACATATTTCTATAAGAAAATAAGAGGCATAGTTTTTTCTACCAAATTTTCAAATAAATAGATGAACCGTGGATAGCAGTTAGTGAACAAATGGCTAACTGGCACAGAAAATGCGACCGAGCGCGCTGTGTTTGGTAGGATGCCCATGGCTTACGTAAATAATTACTTAACTTTCGATTAAGTTTACTTAGTGGTCAATTAATATTCGCTTTTATTATTACATTCAGTCTTTACATATAATAAATGTGATCTTCACATATAACATTCTCGAATATTAAAGGTGACTCGGCACCAGTCAGTCTGTATATTAATAGTTCGTCGCCATTATTTTGTTATTTAAATATGTTATAAACATACATTCCAAACTTTCCTTTTTTTTTGTAGTACTGGTTTAAGAGTTATTGTAGTACATACATATATAAATAAAATGTGTTTTTAAATGATGTGTAATTGTAGATCTTACTCGCATTATTCGCTCGATCAAAAATTAAAAGGCGTGCCATTAATAGAGACAAAAGAATCAATTTCGTTTTTCGATTTAAACAGGCATACGCAACTAAAAATTATAGACTCCATAATTGGCAAAATTATAGTTCTCCATTTCTAAATAAATAAACAGGATGATAAGGGTGAGAGCGAGTGCGAGATGATTGCCTGTTTGAAGACAAAGGGGAAGACATATGATTGTGAAAGCAGTAGTGAATGTTTGTCATAAATTGTGTATGTGTACTGAATTCATCATATATATGAGTCTGTTACTAATTCTAACATATTTTTATCAAAAATTATATTCTTAAGAACACAAATATAAAGAATATGATTGAAGTATTTTGAATGACTTGAATTTTTCTCTATATTCCAAGCATGCCATCGACCAAATGGCAGTTACAAGAAATTTTACAATGGGAAAATGCTGTCTTAAAGATTGTGCTGTAAAATAAAAAAAAAATATAACTGGCTAGTCTGATTTACATATTATAATATTTTTAATTGTTAACTCAGTTTAAAAATATTGTTAAATTGCGGCTAAAAAAAACAAACTTGCATTTCTTATTTCAGGGCTGCAGCATTCAACTTTCCTTCGGCAGTTTCTCCTTCAGCTTCACACCACTGTAAGTGTTTTCAATCATTTTCAATTCTATTTGCATTTAATTTAAATAAGCGGGCAAAGAGTTCCATATATGATGATGCAGGCAGTGCCTAGAGTATATTTAATATTTAAATTTTGTTGTTTACAAAAATTTCATATATTTGTCAATTTTTGAAATAATATATATTATATTTACATCACGGATATTTACGTTGCAATGTGAAAAAACGTCATGGTAGTGTGTGTAATGGCTTTTTTTATTTATTGCATTTCTAATACTTATAAAAATATTACATACACTGCCGGCCAAAAGTTTGAGACCACCTTGAAAAAATTACAATATTGAATAAAACTGCAAAAGTTA
>JAOCPS010208414.1:0-13954 GCA_025505425.1 Graphium colonna
CTGAAGAATTGAAAGAAGAGGATGGAAATTTATCAGGACTACAGTAAAAAAACTATCTGAAAGGAGTTGCCTGAGCACATGGAGGGGAGGATTGACTCTCAAGACAGGATTGATGCTCCACGTCCCCATCTCGATCTTTTGATCGAGATGGGGACGTGGAGCATCAATCTTGCGACCCAAAAAACCCAAATTAGTTTATGATGCCCATTTAGCTAGTTTGCCTTAGTATATAAAGAGCTAGCTACTGTGGCCTTAACTGAATTTATTGTCATTTATCAGCTGTCTACGGAAACATTTATCTACAAAAACATTTATCTACAAAAACCAGGAGTGTTTAAATTTGGTAAATGGGTCAAATAATAAGAGCCGGATATTAAACCCGGTTAAATGACTACATATAATGAGCACAAGTATGTTTTCACAGAAAATTACAAAAACCGACTTTAAACGCCTTAAAAGTGTACTTTCAAAACTTCTCACCTTCTCTCACCCTTTGAAGAGAGATTTTGATTTAAAAAACAAATAATCGAATAGGATTTTCTGAAAATTTTATAGGACCATTTCGATAGAATACCCTATTAGATAATAATAATAAAAAAATAGTTAATAAATAGCGGGGATAAGCGCGAACATACATAAAAAATGGAAACATCTGAATAGAGAACTTTCTTCTTTTTTGTAACCGATTAAAAAATTCTACATTTTATAAACATAGTCTAAGAAGCCCAATGGCATCAAATTTCCGTTGTTTTTATTTGCGGAATTGTACATTTTAATTTATTAAAGTATTACTTAGGACTGGTTAAATAGATATTAATTACTAAAAATTAGATATATTTACCACTAAATTGCCTTCCAACCATCTAATTAATTCTTCAATGTTGCGATAGTCCGTTCAGCGCTGAACACGCCTTCCTTTTTTATAAAAATACTTAAAAATTGTATAAATTTCTTAAAGATATTAGTTTATTAAATATCTTTTCGGTTTTATATATTACTAGGAATCCTGAACCGGTCGAAATTTCTGTTTTATATATTTTTAACAATAACAAACAAAGACGGAAAAAAGGATGTTCATGTACCATGTGATGGTGATTTGAAAAAATTCAGTGGGTGTAATGACTTTGTATAATATTTTAATGTATTTCTCATGTATATTATATAAATTATTAGCTTTCTGGCCTTTTTTAATTTGAAATGTGCTAATTTTTTTGCACCTTTGTCTTCTCGTTTCTCAATAAGTTGTACTAATACGATAAATACGTTAAAAGTTTTTGCTTCATACGTAATTTTTGTGCAAATAAATGAAAGAATATTCCACGGAGTTATAATATTACATCAATGATAAAAGTAAAAATATACTGCTTCTTTTTGAATTCAAGTCTTAAAAGTCTTTAGAATTCTGTATAATGTTTCAGTTTTGTAGTATCGTCTATTGTTTTTGATATCATTGTCGTTGATCGTGCTTCGATGAACGAGCTTTGTTTTATCAATTGTTCGAATAGAATATGGGTGCATGCTTTTCGTATTCAGATCTTGTATGGAAAATTTATGAGTATTATGTTGTGAGCGCAATAAATTTGCGATTTAAATTCGAAGAGCAATGAATTTGAGTCCCTTAAAAACCTATATGTCTTGGAAACTAAGAATGCTAGCTTAATAAAATAAATAGTGTTTAGTAGATATATAAATACTCCTCAAATTTAGTTAGTAAATAAATACTCCTTAAATTAAGGTAATGACATAAAAGAGTCAAAATTGAAAAAGGTAGACTTCTGAAGATGGAACTACGAAATTGTCATTGTCGAAAGTGCACTTGACTTTGCTTTTGTTTTTAACCTGTCATTTAAGTGGGTATATAAACCATATTGATAGAGTTAAATATTTATTATTCAACCTGTAATCATGTCGCTTACATCTGAATAATGCACCAGAATCCTCATAATGCTGGAAAACGGCCGGAGTAAGCGCTATGTAGCCAGGACTCTCGATGTATCGCTGTTAACAGTACAAAGAGTTCCCCGACGTGACTAAGAAACTAGCTCTAACTTACGCAAACTAGGAACAGGCAGAACTAACTGTACCACAGCACGAGAGGATCGATACTTGGTGAATGCCATTTTTTTCATGCCGTAGGAAAAATCCTTTGTGGATCCCCCGCCACCATGTGGGTAGGTAGCAGGGGTATGTGGGGCTCCCCGACCAGAACGGGGTTACCCACTAAAAACCCACATTGCGTCATTCGCTGTCGCTATGCTGGGGACACGGGAACACGAAATGCAATATTCCGCAAATCCCAGCGCTATTGTGACCTTAACATAGGCCTATCCACATTGGGTGTTAAAACACTCCGTCCGGCCACATGGTGCAGTTCTGACGCAATAGCCACTGCACCACACTTAATCCCATTACAGGACAGCAGCTTTGCCCACTTCTGCCGTCCATGGGTAATCTACTAATAAGGGAGAAGGTAGCGTGCGTAGGACAGTCTCCTGCGTCCTGGTCTTCGTTTAGGGATTTCCAGAGCGGCAGTTGTCTCCTTTTTCCTCTCCGCGGCCTCTTTCCAGGTGATTTCTCCTCTCTCCCATTATTGCATGGAGACGCGTGAATCGCGGCTTCTAGGTCCCAGGCCATGTAACCTGCCAGCACGCACGCCACCTCCCTGGAGATCGTCCAATAGCCTCGTATAGCCTGAATGGCCAACACCCTCTGCGGTTTCGCTAGTATCACTAGAGTCTGACGACTTAGGGTGTTAGCCCACATGGGGGCATCGTACAAGGCCATCGATCGTACGACTCCGCCGTAAAAGCGTTGGCAGGAGTTAGGGCCGTCGATATTGGGGAGCAATATCCGCCGAGAGCTGCTGCTGCTCTAACCACACACACAAGCGAGGCGCTCAAAGTTGGTACAAAAGTCCCTTCGGCGATCAAGGACTAGGCCAAGGTACTTCATCTTTGGCTTTAAATCTACGCGGACGCCGCATACAATAATATGGGCGTCTAAAGGTGGCGCTTTCCGAGGGCCATGAAAACATAGTGCCTCGAATTTTTTACTTAGCGCCACTTCTAGCGTTAGTCGCCAAATGCGCCCCACCACCTGCGCTACCCCTGCTATGTCGAGAACAGCGACCTGGCAAAAATTGGTGCCACGGGCAGTGACAAGGTTGTCATTGGCGTAACACGTCAACTCGACCCCTGAGGTAGACGCCACGCACCCAGTCGTAACCGACATTCCACAGGAGTGGTACTAGCACTGACCCCTGTGGAAATCCAAACGTCACCTCTGTTGTACTTTGGCCATCCCAGCACGGGTATATCACATGTCGGTGAAACAGGTAAGTCCTAATAAAGCGCTGCAAGTAGAGGGGCACTCTATGAAATTGTAGTGCCTCTCTTATGCAAGCCCAGGGCATGGTATTAAATGCGGATTATATCGGAAATAATATTGGATAGGAGCGTAGTCTAATTGAGACACGTTATGACAAGTTATTTCGATCGGCCTTGGGGCGGCATGTGTTATTATGAGCCTTATTGCGCTGAAATTAGAGCTATTTTATGAGCAAGTGTGTTGAAATATTTATTTATAATCATTTTTATTTACAAAGCTATAATAATTACTCACAAACTGATCGTAGTTTCTACTTAAAAGTGACATATAAATAAAAACATTTCATCAGCTATTTGTATTTTACTTTTGAAATTCCTTAAAAATCTGATATCCGTAACCGAAATTATCCGAAATAATTTCATATCCATATCCGTATCCGTATCCGGAAATTCGGGCTAAAGTGCTCTAAGTGGTCGACGATGCGACTAAAGATCACTCGATCAAAGAGCTTGCTCCCATCGTCGAGCAGCAATATCGGCCGATAGGCGGACGGAGATTCTGCGGGATGTCCTTCTTTTCGGATGAGGACGATTTTGACTGTCTTCCAGCATTGCGGTATTCGAGCTTTACCTAGACAGGCAGTAAATTATGCCCTCAACCTATGCTCCAGGGCTTCCTCTAAGGCCAGCGCTAATTCCTGACCTGGGATACCGTTAGGGCCCGGAGCAGTATTCTTGGCCTTCATTTCATTGATAGCCGCTTCCTCCGTGCCGTGTGTGTACATCATAGGTGGTGTGTGATCCTTCCGCTGTGGAAAGAGGGCCGCTGCGATCGCCGATGCAAACTGGAGCTGCAATGTTTTCGTCGGTGGGGGAGCCCAGGGGCGAAGTTTATTCAACACGCCAGTTTTGTCTTTCTGAAGGAGGCATATAGCTCTGCCTCAAGGCCAGGGTC
The DNA here is from genome assembly GCA_025505425.1 of Graphium colonna. Lineage (NCBI taxonomy): Eukaryota > Metazoa > Arthropoda > Insecta > Lepidoptera > Papilionidae > Graphium > Graphium colonna. The sequence continues at coordinate 4,282 of JAOCPS010208414.1, forward strand.
CCTGCGCTGTCTTCTACGCCAGCGAGTGTCTTACTACAACACATGCTCTGCGCATCTGTGTGAGGTTCGCAGACCACCAGAACACTTGACGTTTTGGAGGGAGATTCCTGGACCGAGACAAAGACGCATCGCAAATTTACGTCATTGCGTCTCTGAACCATTCTGCTTCTCCCTCAACATCCAGTGCGCTAGGTGTAGAAACCCAGGACTGAACTATCACCGACTTCTTCAGACGTTCAGGGTCCAGACTTCCGAGTCGCCACCTTGGGCCGTCTCCATTAGCGGTCCGTCTTGAGCTGGTAAAGAAATCTGGTGTGGTGAGAAGATTGTACCGAATATACCGGTAGTCTGATAGTGAATCCTCATCCACTACCACGTTCCAGTCCCGAACACGGCGCGTTAAGACAGGGCTAGCTAAAGTCACATCAATGATGGACCTGCCCTGCATTCGCACGCACGTATCTACCGAACCGTGATTTAAGACTGACAATCCGACCTCCAGGAGCCAATGCTAAAGAACCCCACCACGTACGTCTGTTACAGAGGATCCCCATGCCGATGACTTAGCGTTGAGATCCCCGGCATAGAACTAGAAACTAAGAACTAGAACAGGGTAGGGTCTAAACTGCCGAATCATTGACCCCAGTCGGTCTAAGTATCTTTCAAACTCCGCAAGCGTTCTGTTTGGGGAGAAATAAACCGCTACTACCACAGTATCCACAATAGAGCTGCTGCGAAGCCTGGACCTCTCCTGACATTTCTTAGAGGAGGAGACCCAGCAGTAGTCCTGCAGATCACTGCCGCAGTGCCAGTTAGGTTTTCAGCCCAGTTGTCATCGTATTTCAAGACTAAGATATACCCAGAACAATTTCAATTGAACTATTGAAGATTGGTCGAAAATTCTCTGACGAATCAAATTTTATGCTCTACAATCGTGATGAAAAACACAAAGTATATAGAAGAATATGAAGCAGATTAAAGAAACCATGCATAGAAGAAAAACTAGCCTATGGTGGTGGGTCTGTACTTGTATGGGCCAGAATTTCATGTGACAGTCGCACAGAACTGGTCTTCATAGAAAAAGTTGGGCCATTTATGGTCTCGTATGGAGTGGCCAGCACGGAGCCCGGATATCATGCCGATCGGGCATGCTTGGGATGAGCTAGGCAGATGCGTAAAACAACGAAACCCTCCCCCAATCACGATTCGTGAGTTCAAAATTGCTCTTACAGACGAATGAGAAAATATTTGCAAAATCGTATAACGAACTTGGTCTACAGCATGCCAAACCACGTAAATGTAGTAATGGGAGCGCAAGGAGGCAATACAAAGTATTAAAAATCCAGAAAATCATTTTTTGTACAAAAATGTCATGTTTCCTTTTTTGTTTTAAAGCGAGATAAGCAGTGTTTTTATTTATGTAATTATCAACAAATAAAATGTAATAACATATTAATTTTATTATTTTCATTTAAGGAGTAATATATTGGCTATTAATAATTGTTTATTTTATTAAACTAGCGTTCTTAGTTTCCGAGAGTTATAGGTATATTTTAGTGACCCGGACTTATTGCTCTTGAGTGCATTTGCTAGTTTTACATACCATTCTTATTATGTTAAGCAACTGGATTACCGACAATTTCAAATAATCATATGTCTAGTAAAGAGTATCGGTCTAATGTTTAGGTATTTTTTGTATTTTGATGTTCTGTTTGTATATACTTTTTTCAGTCAAAATAAACCGATGTTAATTGTACATGACTGACTTTTGACTTTGTTACTTAGTAGTATCAGAATAATTTATATTCTTTCTAGGATTTTATTTCGGATTTTATTTCACGAATGTAGCGTGTACCAAAAATGACGACTAAAACCCACAGTAGTGGCCTGCTAACCTTCGAGGTAGTAACGATGATTTTTGGTGAATTTTCGCTTTGTACGGTGAATGAACTCTGCAGTAGGTGTTAATTAGAACAATTCCTCTGGACAGACCCCGTGGTATAGTAAGTTAATAATGCTAAGAGACGCAACAGCTCTATGTATTTAAAAGAATCATTAAAAACGTTCAGCATATTGTTTTCTTACTATATACAATTGGCTCAGTTGATTTTTTGATATTTTGTTTTTTTTTATTTGTGTTAAATTTTAATTTGATAGCATTTCATGTTGTGTACACTTATTTTTGGCTGACAGTATGTACTAATCCGCATAAAACTAATTCTATTATTGTTGTTTTTACTGTTTGCTGTTTGGTGTACCAAATAAAATGAAATTAAATTAAAATAAAAATTTTATTGAGAATGAGAATAGCTCGTAACGTATTTTTCATCCTTTCACCTCTCAATTTTAATAAATTTTTGTATGAACATATTTATGTTGGTATTTTTTATATCTATAACATAAAAATGTTTGTTTGGGTCAGACAGTATTTTATAAATTTTATTTAAGTTGTGTACCTCGATGCGTTTTGTTTTTTTCTTATTGACAGGAAGACAAACGAGCATCGCCTACAGACACACGCAACACACAATCCGTTGTCTACCTGAGAAATTGGATAGGATGGGTCGGAATTAAAGATTTGGAGGAGAAAGGAATGGCAAAAGAAAAGAGGTTAGACATGGCTATCCGGTATTTCCAAAAGTCATGCATATTTTAATTTATGACGACTTTATGGGGCGGTGGAACTTCCCTGGGCGAGCGTGGCCGTAGAAGTGCAGTAAAAGCTGTGCAAAGATGATATGCTATACAACCTCAAGAGGTGGCCTTGCTAGGCTTTGATTATTGGAATAATTCTTATTGTCTAAATGTCAAATCTAAAAGTTATTTCCATTTAGATAGTAGTTGAGGATAAAAGTAATCTTTACAGAATTAATTCTCGGTTAATCTGCAACTTTCTCTAAAATATTAATTTCTATAGTTCTCGTAAACTTTTGTTTCTGTTTTATTTCTGTTTCTGTCCGTCGCGTTTATGCTCAAAAGCACCGTTCTCTCCACTGCATTTGATGTGAGAAGGTTTAACCCGATTCCGGGTAAATCCCGGTTACATTGAACTACGCGTCTACCGTACTGTGGGGATTGTATCGTAAAGGTTTCACACAAGTTGGTTGTGTGAAATTGTGGTGCGAATAATACACTTGTTGGGCTCTAAACTGTTCTTTTAAACAATATAACGTTAAATAAATGTTGTATGTTGTCTGTTCGGTATAGATTATTTGTTAAGGTGTTTCGATTGATCTGTGTATTTATAATATATTTTTGATATTATCATAAAATTAAGCAGTTGTCGACGTTTGTTCTTACAATAACATCATGTAAAACAGGTTTATTTAAAAAACAAACAACACAACTATTTGGTTTTTTTTAATATCAGGTGACTATTTCGAAAGAATACTTCATCAGATAAAAAAAATATTTTTAGAATCGGTTCATAAATAACGGCGATACGCGCAAACACACATAAAGTAAAATTTTGTTATTGCGATTAAACAAACCACTAAACTGATTTTTTTGAATAATTTATGAGAATATTATTTTATCAGGTAAAAAAAAAATATCGGTTCAAAAATGGCGGAGATGCCCAACAAAATGCATAAAAAACATTCGAATTGAGAACTTTCCCCCATTTTTGAACTCGGTTATTAAACGAGATTTTGAATGCGAACGGCAAGGGAATGCATGAAATGACCAATAAAACCTGTTAGTATTTGGTCTCGTTAAAATAATTGAATAATAAAACATAACATACTTAAAGTCGATCATATTAATAGTGATACAATTTTCTTGAACTTATTTTAAAATAATTAAGATTTTGTAATTGCTTAAAAGGAATTACTGGAATTATTACTATCTTTCAATGGTTGTTATTAAGGAATAAAATCTTAGAAAATTTCAGCTCTTAGGTGGAATAATTAATCTTCCTTAATTTGGAGATAGTTCAATTTAAAGTCAAATGGAATAAATTTCACTTACTTTAATTAAAGTTTTATCACAAGTGTTATCGTTAATTATTGAAGCCGCATTAAAAGATCACGGTTCGAATCAAACAGTTCAGTGCAACTTATCAATATTATCGCAAAACCTTGATTGGAACGGATACAGTAGGGACTAATTCAACTGAGTGCCGTTAAAATTGGGATTGCAGTAAATACACCAACAAGCGCAAATTGACATATAAATTAATAGATAATATATACATACATAGAGCATATAGGAGTATGAGCTAAACTATGTTACATTTTCTGCATGCGTATATATAGAGGGGAAGGGGCGAGGGCCCTTTATAAAGTCGGCATAAAATAAAGTATGCATGACTTCTAAGACTACCGGAAGGTCATGTCTACCCTTTTCTTTTCCCATTCCTTTTCCCTCGAAATCCTTAATCCCGACCCCATCCTATTTTATTTAACATCCTAGGTTGACAACGCACTCGTGACTCTCAGGATATTTCGTGTGTCTATTGGCGACGGGATCTCTTAACATCAGGTGAACTGACTGTTCGTTTGTCTTCCATTAAAAAATCTACAATGAGTTCAGTTGATGTTTTGGAAAACAAAGTAACTGAAAATAGTAGTAAACTATTATTAGCACGGTACCTGCAGTTTCATCCGCTTAAATTTCGGATTTTCCAATATTTTTCGTTAATACTCCGTTGCTATTGGCTAGAGCATTATACTATATAGCCGAGAGCCTTCCTCTATAAATACACGATATAGTAGTACAATACGTACACACACACGACAAGATTGATTAGGAGTCGATTTTGGTTTTTTTGTGTTGATGATAATTCTTCAAGCTAGTCGTAAATATTGTATTTTCGTGTGTTTATAGATACATAGGAATGTGCCTCAATTCCCCAGGAGCAGCGACACAAGCGAAGCAATCAGAGCCGGTAACGTGGTTAACCGCAACTACTTGTCGAAGCGAGATCTTGCCTCGCAAATGTACGGAAATAACATAGAGTGTGACTTGCTTAGTTTTATGTATTTTATCCTATTTATAACTCTAAGTCACTAATAAAAAATGGTATTTAAATTCAAAATAATATAAAGTTCCCACGTGAAAGAGATTGATGTAACGTGTACTAATATTGAGAATCAAAATTAATAAAAATCTGTTGTGCATGTAAACATGTGCAACATAGTGCACATAACTCAATTCGGTTTACTCGGGGCGAACCTGAGTTCGATCCCCGGCGCCGGCACCAATGAAATCTGCATATCTAAGAAATCATATTTCTATGATGTGCAAAATCCACTAATCCGCAATGCGACCGACCGCAATGAGGAGATCTTAGCCCAGCAGTGCAATAATTTTTAAAAAGTAGATTGTTACTTTACTTTTTTTACTTTATGTAAAAAGTCGGTTCCGCTTGTCATAAACTCCGTTGACAGTTGTTATAGGATGTCAGTGTCTTCAATATCTTGACACTAACCCATCCTTCGAATTCAGTTTATTACTTTTGTGGTGGTCAGATAGCAGTGAAGTGAATATCAGTTTTTATATATCATCAATATAAAAACTGATATTCACTTCACTTGAATGTCAAGTAATATTTGGTTTAATTAGAAGCCGACCCCAAGTAACTCGAGATTAAGGCTAGGAAGAAGGAGAATCATTTAAAAATATGTATATGTTTTGTTTGTACTGACTCATCAGTCAACCTATATAAAATGGTTGCTTTGTCCCCGTGTAAAGGGCAATCAATAAACACCTCTTGCATTTACACCATCAATTGTTGGTAGAGATTTGGGTACATCGCGTGAGGTTCAATCGAACTATTTTTACCCGATTGCGTGAGCAAAAAGCGATTCGTTTCCCGAAACTTGTGATTGTCCCTATACGGTATCGAAACAGGTGGAATAGGATAAGTTTTCAATGTTACTTGGATAGGAATGCGATCCCGGAATAGCTGAATTGCGGGATTTGGAAGTTTATTCATTTGTTTGTTGGTCACGGAACATGGAAAGGTTTTTAGTCTCACTTGAGTGGCGTTGGCGTTTTAGGTATAATTTTAACCGATTTCTAAAAGTGAGGGGGTTCTCAATTGACAATGGGTGTTTTTTATGTATGTTCGGGTATTACTACTTTATTTATTAATCGATATTTTTTTTTACTTCATAAGATGTGCTTTCAGATTGATCCCATGTGTTGTTTTACAAAAAAATCTGCTCTGTTCAGTTTATTTTTTTTGAATCGAAATAACGGAAATAATACATCAATAATAAAACATTTCAAAGGCGTTTGATGTTGGTTATTTGCAATTTTCTTGGAAAATACTTTTGTTTTGATTAATGAAGCATTGGTTTTTTATATAAAGGAAGACAAACGAGCAGACGGTTCAACCGATGGATAGCGATCCCGTCGCCCATAGACACAAGCAACATATGGATAGTTGAGAGTGCTTTGTCAACCTGGGGAATTGAATAGAATAGCTTTAATGGGTAGAATGGGGTCGGGATTAAGGATTTGGAGCAGATAGGAATGGGAAAAGACAAGAGTAAAAATGGCCACCCGGCATCCCCAAAGTCGTGCATACTTTATTTTATGTCTACTTAATAAAGAGCGGTGGTACTTCCTGGGGCGAGTGCAGCCGTAGAAGTGCAGCTAAAGCTGTAAAAAGACGTTATGCTCTACAACCTGCCTGGTGCGGGAATTACCTCGACAATTTGTTGATTGTAGCAATTATTTCTTATAGTGATTGCTTATTGATAATTTCAAACTAAATGTATTTTTTTTGTTACAGGTAAAAATTAACAGTCGCTCGGAGATTAACACTTGAAGAATTAAGGGAGTAGACACTTTAACTCTTATCTTGTGATGTAGCTGCAGACTTTACGTATCGGGGTTCGCGGGTTCGAATCCGGCTGAAGAACCTACGGTTAAGGCTTCACGTGCTGATTAGTAGCGATCATGACGAATAATATAATCTCTCTCCCTCTGCAAATAATAAACTCATTTAATCCACCCTTCGAACAAAACAAAGAAGAATTACAAACGTATACATATACACATTAAAACACGTAATAAGAGCATAACATCCTTTAACATCTTACCCACCACCGCCCTTTATAAAGTCGGCATAAAATAAAGTATGCACGACTTTTGGGGATGCCGGATGGCCATGTCTACCCTTTTCTGTTCCACCTCCTTTCCCCTCCAAATCCTCAATCCCTACCCCTTCCTATCCAATTTTTTCAGGTTGACAAAGCAACGCGACTCTCCGGATGTTGCATGTGTCCATGGGCGACGGGATCACTTACCATCAGGTGAACTGTTTCCTCGTTTGTTACCACCATTAGTCGTCGACTCTTGACAGAGTGGTCATGGTCTTATGATGATACTGGTGGTGTGTCACCATCATGTCACTCCATGAACTTTAGCTCTTGCAATGGGTTTTCACCGAAATATGGTCTATGCATATCGAATAACGGTGACTTGCAGTTATTGTTAATATCAAGTAAAGCTTTCATAATCACGGTGGGATTGGAGGTGTTTGATTTAGTTAATTAGAACTATGAATTTTATAAATCAGGTGAATCACCCACTCGTATCTGATCTCCCTTGCCAAAAAATTTATATAATAAGTTTAATCTTACAGAAAATTACAAAAACCGATTTCAAACGCCTCAAAAGTGTAGTTTCGAAACATATCTTCTGCGTATAGTTTTTTGGAAGTATTCCCTATCAGATAAAAATATAATTTTGAAAATCAATTGAAAGTTTTTTGAAAGTTTTTAAGTGGGGGAGTTTAAATTTAGATTTAAAAGCAAATTACTGCATGTTTTTGGAAATTTTATGGGACCATTTGGGAAGATTACTCCATCAGATAACAAAAATCAATTGAATGACAGATACGCGCGAACATACCTAAAAAACATAGAAACATTTGAATTGAAAACCTTCCTCCTTTTTTCAATTCAGTTAAACTAACCATGCTTAAAAGACTATGGAAAACAAAACCTTGCAAAAGGATCTATATAAAAACAAACCGTTTCAAAAAAGACTAAAGGCACCCTTTGTCATTTAAATAAAAATCCGCAAGCTCTCGCCGGTCGATATTGAAATAATATCACCTTGTTCGCCCAACAATGGCGAGACTCGCCGCGAAACTGCCTCGTTATGGCCGAGTCCAGAGCAAAGCTCAGCCATTACTCGGCTGCCAGAGTGCGCCGTTACCGCAGGTATCGGTTACTTTACTATACTCTAGTTATCTCTTCTCTATAGAAATGCACCGGCGCTTTGCGAGACGCTTTGTGACCCGGAAACTGCTTTCAGAAAATTTATCGATTGTCTTTGTATTTTTCCTGTTGTATTGTATAAACTATCATAGTTATTATAAAACGTCTACTGTTTAACGAAGACTTGTTTTGGATGCATTATCACTGATTCTGTCAATCTTTTTCGGTACTTCAAGCAACTTTGCCAGATGCTTTGTGACAATTTATCAATGTTCTTTGTTTTTTCTTTTAAAATATAATTTTTTGTCGTATTGTATAAACTGTCATGTTATTGTAAAGATAAGTATTGTAGGTTTTGTATTTTAAACAAGATTTCTCCTAAAGCTTTGCATCCATTATAGCTTCTATTATTAATATTTTTACTACTCCGTGGCAAAGTTTATTCACGTCAGTAATATTTTACTCCTTTATAAAGCTTACTTTATTAGAAGAGTAGTATTTTATTTACCTAATAGCATCGCTAACTGTGTAGGTAAAAACAAGTCCAAACATTTTTTTTTGGAGACTAGACTTATTATATCCACTCTTACAGAATTTTTTTTATAAAGAAAACCTGAGTTTCGAAGATAAGCTATTGAATCCTACTTCTCTATTTTTAACCGACGAAAACAACGGAGGAGGTTCTCAAATTGACGTGTATATTTTTTATGTATGATCACGCATAACTTTTTTACGGAGTAGTACGATTTTGATAATTCTTTTTTTATTGGAAAGGGTATACTGTGAGGATGGTCCCATATAAATTTAGAAAAAAAAATCCAACCCTAAGGGGAAGAAAACAGGGTATGATTGTTGGAATTTTTTTACAAAGTTGTCCGATTTTGGTAATTCTCTTTTTTATCTAATAAGGTACACATCTACAATAGAATTACATATTTTTATAAAAATATGTTTTGAAAGTACACCTTTAAGGCGTTGGCGTTGCTTTAGTAATTTTCTGTGAAAATAAATGTCATGTTGCTAAATCAAAATTCATACTTTTATACTTTAAATTAAATTCCCTGTTTAAAAATCAATACCATGAAGCATGATAAGAAATTATGAAAATAATTCCTATATAATTTTAATCTTGATGCATGAGAAGTTTTGGTACCACTTTTGGACATTGTCCTTTCATGTTAAACCAACATACAGATTCATTGTCGCTTCATATATTTTTTTCATATTGATGATAAAGGTGACCACTATGGTTGATTTTTTTAAAAAAAATAAGCAATAAATTTCTCTGAGATCTTTATGGTAACAATAATCCAACAAGATCTTTAATTTGATTGTGTACTTCAACTCAACAATTAGAAGCAAGTTAAATGTAGTTTCCAAATGATAGTACATAAGTTACTACAAAAAAAGCACTGTAATAAAAACAGGAGCAACTCACCCAGGAGCAATTTAGCGTCTCTGGTAACCACTCATTACCGAGTAATGCTCATTGAACA
>JAOCPS010208633.1:0-13953 GCA_025505425.1 Graphium colonna
CACAAAATAAAATAAATATTAACAAAGCATTCCGTTGGGATATCGGTTCTTTAATTGACTAACGATTTGGGTTGGTTGCTTAATTGATACATTAATTCAGGCCAAACTCATTATTACTGTATTTTAATGCGCATACAAATTTAACTCAAACATGTTTGTTTTATTTATGGTATAATAGAATCTAAATGCGGCTGTATTTAAATGACATGTTCAATAAACAAAACCATAATGAAACATATGAAAAAAATAACATTTATTAATATCAATAATTAGTGATTTTTTATTTGTCAAAAAAATCGATGTTGTAACTAGTTACATGATGTTGTTTTGAAAAAAATATCGTTTAGAAACCATATGTATACATACATATGTTTGTTAAACTAAATCTCTTATTTTATTTGAAACTAGCTGCTCCCAGTTTAGTTTCTATTGGTGATTAAGAGAAATTATATCGTAAAGCCTTCCTCGATGAATGGACAACCCAACACAATTTTTTTTTAATAATTTGGACCATTTGTTCCTGAGACCCAAACAATCAAACAAACAAACTCTTTAGCTTTATAATAATATTATAGATTACACGTATCATAAAAATATTTGCTACATGTGAGTCCAGATATAATGTTGTATGCAACATAGAAATTTAAACCAGTGAAAGCCTTTTCATTCGTTTAAAATATTTTAATATACAAACATACATAATAATATTTATTTATGAAAATATGTACTACTTGAGTTACAATTGACGATTTTTAAGGCCACTTATTAACTTCGTAAATTTACTATAAATGCTGACTGTTTTTTTAAGTTAAGGCTACTCATAAATTCTTAGTGAATCGAGACAGCTTATCAGCTGCGCTCATAATATTTCAGCCACACCTTAACATTTTTAGAATATCGCAACGATGGTCGTGAACACGAGACTTTTAATTATCACATAGCAAACAGCCTTGTGTGTTTATTGTTAAATCACGACGACACACTCGACTTCGTTCCACATACTTGTCTGTCAAGAAAGATAGCCACTAGTGATGTTCCAGATAGTCGAATCCGTATCCGCGGATATCCGAAGGAAAAAAAGATTCGTATTCGTTAATTTTCTTTCGGTACTGTGCGGATATTTTATCGTAATAATTTTCAATACATACATGAAATTATATATATATAGAATTAGTTAGCAATGAAAATGTGTTAAATTGTAATCAGATTATTACTTTATTTCTTGAAATCAAATATTTAATGCCTTTATATCGAATATGTATCGTAGTAATAATAAAACAAATAGTACGTAACTCTAAGGTACTAAATCCACCATCGTATAATGCGATCAATTGCGTTTAAATCTTTTTTCTAAATTAAATAAAGCAAGAAATTGAAAATCCGTATCCGCGGATCTTGACACCAAATATCCGTATTCGGATCCAGCACATCACTAATAACCACCAATCTCCACTGAGACTTGTATTACACAAGATATCACAGGAGTAAATTAAATTATCTATACTAATATAAAAATCCTGAACAGATTGATTAAGTGTTTTTGAATGAACGCGCAATACCCCTTAGGGATTGCAGGATTTGGTTTTTTTTATTTAACGAGAGGACCCGCTGCAATGTTAACACCTGACTTCTCTCTCAATCCAATAATTCTTCTCATTCTTAGGTCTTACCTCATTACTGAAGACCGTGACTCTTTTAGGCCATCAATGGTCTGCCTCCAAACGTTCCGAATCATAGATTGCCTGGTGGGGTGCCGAACAGACAGATAGCTCCATTTGTTCGGAACTCTGATTTACCCATCTCATCTATTTATTCTCTAGTAATTTGGATAAGGCTCCAAAAATTTAAACGACACGTTCCATCGAAGGTTTAAGCGTTTCGCTGCAGATGTATTGTATATTTTCGTCGTAATTGGTGTTCGGATTCGTGTTCTTACGAGCACTTTTCCCTAATGATATTAATTATGAGTCAGATTAAATTTAACTGCAGTAAAATATAGCAAAAAAAATCAAAATCGAGTAGTGGTAAAAGGCTTCGTGCACATTGATATAAAGTATATTCTTGTATTAAAAATTGGAAGAAGAGAAGCAACACATTTTCCCAGGTTGACAACGCGCACGGAACTCTTCGGATGTTATGTGTGTCCATGGGCGACGGGATCACTTAACAGCAGGTGACCCGTCGGCTCATTCATTATTTAAAATTTGTCAAATATTTTTACTAAAAAGCGGTTATAAGGTTTTATCTGTCAGTTTCTTTAACCACGCACAAATCGGTAATTACTGAAAGATTTTTAATACATTTTGAAGAATTGACATAATTTCGCTATGAACAGAGGTTTTTATCCGTAGCACACTATTCTAGTGGTATTAAAAAGAACTAATAGTTAGTTTTAGTCTTTCAAATGTATGCAAACGAAGCTTGAAACATGTAATTCCGTTAAAATTAATAAACTCATTACAAAAGAAAATTAAATCATAATTTTTTGACAAAAACTTAATTCTAATTATAAGCTAATAAATATTATTTGTCAGTGAAAAATGCTATTCATATGTAATTCACTGGATTTATATCTTTTGCAGTTTTAAATAATGGAAACGATTAAAGATTTTTATATAGCCTTTACCTTATTCAACACTTCAACACAGGTCAGGTTGTAGTTAACCTGCAATAATTTCTAATACTTCATTTATTAAAGTATTTCAACGTTTAAACAAAAATTAAATGATTTAAGTTACTGTTTTAGGACATTAACATTTGGAGGCACGCGACACTTCCTTAATTCTATAAAGACTATTCATAGTTTTCCTTAAAATAAAAACAAATACTGAAAATTGTGTAACGAAGTATTCTTTTAAGAATTTGTTTCTCTCTGAATCGTAAGGAAACAGTAAACCGGAAGTCTTCATTAGATCGATACTTAACATAAAGTAATAATAAAAGTTTACGGCATATCCCGAAATGCTAACACACAAGATTGGTATAATCCTTTTTCAGCAAGTTAAATACATTTATTTACGGTTATGCAAAAAAGTAATTCTTCTATTCGATACACTAAAACCACCTTATAATTCAATCTATTGTATAATGCACCACCTTACAATAACTATATAAAAAGTTTAACTGGAAATCACAAAAGCACCGTAACAAAAACGAGACGCGCCGTACGCTGAAAGGATATCGACTGAAAAGTGGACGAAAACTAGCGGCGATAAGCTATAGCACTTTATACGAACGTCATTTACAAGTAGCGTTAGCAAGATAATATGAGAAATTTAATTTCTAATTTTCTCTTGCCTTATAATAATATAATGTGAAGTTCCAAAGATATAAATGTCTCCTAAATTTATTATTTAAATATTCAAGCCCTGCGATGTTTTTTTTTTTGATAAAAATTACTTATTAATTTGGCACGCGTATTTATAAGCAAGTTTTCAAGTTCAAGTTCATCAAAATTCTTTTGCAGTGTCATATATATGAAAATAACCTTTGCTTGTAATCAGTTATCGAATTATCGTGGAAATCTAACAAACGAAATTATAATTCAATATATTAGTTCTGTGTGAATCGTATGTATTGTTGATCTGGGTTTTTTATTCAATATTTAATAAATATATTTGTCCTTTATTTTCTTATAAATAAAAACGTATAAAGTAGATTAATTTATTTATAATAGATTAGTTATTTATTTAAAATTGTTTTGTAATTAGGATCGCCATAAAATATCACCGCAACTTTTTACTGCAAATACAAAATTTTGCAGTAAAAATACAAAAAAAAAGGAAAATGTTGTCGGCATAAAATTGAGTCTCATTAATTAAAATATGGAATCATTTTTGCAAACCGTACGTTATCTATCTGGCACTGGCTCGCTACTATGAAAAACGTGCAAGCTAAAGCCGCGGTCTCAAGTGAATTGGACGGCGTAAAATCAGCTGACTACTGTGACGGAATAAGAAGCTTAAAATCCATACAATAAAGGGCGAATTTACCTTAAAGCATTTCATTTATTGATTCCTATGGTTCACACTATCACCTTCCCTTTCCTCCGCGTGAATTGTACCTTTTAGTGGAATGAAATAAACGTAACATAATTTCTTAATGGTTTTCTACAACCGCGACGTGAACGCACCCTAACTTCATTATAAAATATACGAAACATTAACCCTAAAAGAAATTTACGACTAGCCACGGTTTTTCTTCGTCTGTTAAACTTTTCGCATTTTCGTGAGTTTTTTTATTATTCTTTTGGAACGAAGTTCCTTATGGAGCGCTGCAGAGGGGTACTCTAGCAGGCAAAACACGTCCGTAATGTAAGATTTTTATGTATAGTCCATGTATGATGGCTACACAGTTTTTGATGTATGGTCTATGGGTGAATATTTATTATAATTTATTATATTGTTTATTTATTTATTATTATTGTATTTTGCTATTATAATTATATGTTATTCATGTAAATAGCTGTTTCTTTGTATATTATTATTATATATTTTTACACATACAATTAAGGTGTAAACAAAATAATGGTGTTTAGATAATTTTGAAAAGTAGTTTTTTTTATTATCAATAAATAAATCATAATAAAAAATGTATATGCGAATAATTATTTTCAATATACCTCAAATAGAACTTGAAATTAATATTTCTATAATAAGGAAACTTTGTTTCATCTGGTGTCCCACAATACCGCACAGTTTTTTTTATTGATGAACATTTTTTTGCATATATGTGAACAAAATGATACGGATCTGTTTTGCAATGATTGGAGGACATAGAAAGAAGTATGATATTTCTCGTAATTAAAGTTTATATGGAGTAAAAGTTATATAATATTTACATTTGCATATTTACCAATATTCTCAATTGTATGATATTTTTTATTTTAAATACAATGACATGCCACTGTCAGTATTTAAATGTCTACAAGTTGAAACGCTAGGAAAATAGCAGAAATGATCATAGATGTATCATAGATATATCAGAAGCAAAAATCTTTACAACAAATATTAATAAATGATTACTTACAAAGCCGCTTTTAGCTTTCTCATGGCGGGACATTTTTCTGTTGTCAACATTCGACCAAACCATTCTGCAACAAGAAAAAAGTGTAATCCTTTAATGTTTTTTTTTTATTTCAAGTTTATCCCATCATTATCTTATTTATATATATATATATATATATATATATATATATATAAGCGATTGTGTCGCCCATAGACAAATGCAACATACGGAGAGTTGCGAGTGCGATGCCAACCTGGGAGATTGGATATAATAGGTTTATTGGATAGGATGGGGTCGGGATAAGAAAAGAAAAGGTTAGCCATGGCCATCAAGCATCCTAAAAAGTCATGCATACTAGTGCGGAGTTTATAAAGGGCGGTGGTACTTCCTCAGACGAGCATGGCCATAGAAGTGCAGCAAAAGCTGTGAAAAGTTCTTATGCTCTACCACTTCTTGCTTTTTACATACCTCACCTCACCTCTTATTTGCACATAGTCCTTTACATTATAATATATATATTTCCAGCATAATTGGCTGATTTCTAAATTACATTGGCTGCTGTAACCAATATTTGGTGAAGAGAACATTGTAATTAGTATAGTATTTATATACATTTTTATTATATATTAAATGATAATTTTTCATTATAACTAATATAAGAAATTTGTTTAATTTATTGTTTGAAGTAATTCTGTGTATTTATTTCAAATAAATATCCTTAAGTTGTTAGAACACTGGGCAAATAATTCTGCAATAATACTATCAAGTAGAACAACAATTAGAAGTAGCTTTTTGGCTCATAAAGAAAAATAATTGAATGGCATATAATACTTTAGTTAATTTGAAATGATGTATAAATTATGAAGAAACATTATACTCAATATTAAAAACATTTTCTTTTTAGTTTTATAGCTTAAATGATAAAATTTTAAGTATTTAACTTTACTTTTATAAAAATTTTGCTTAAATTAAATATTTGATATGGAACAATTAGAATTACTGTTTTTTTCAAATAATATTCTGCAGTACAATGCTTATCACACAATATTGCACTAAGTCCAGATTTGAAAAGGGAAAAAATTGTTGTGTAAAATAATGTGAGGTTTTGGACAACTTTAGATTAGTTAATAGGATGGTGAACTGTTAATTGTTATTCATCATTACAAAGAAATAAAGTATTTGTAACAATTTCAGAAAAAATACTAGAAAGCTAGAAAGGAATAATAACTAAATTTTGTATTGATCTGGTTCTATTCCGTACATACATTCACTTTTTGTATTATAGTGACTACACTAAGACGTATTATAGTGTAAAACAATAAATATAACGGTATACTTATAAAAACATAATACTCTTTATAATAATTATTAATTATTGACTAATATTTCCGAATTCCGAAGGCTGTGGCGCGCCAAATGATTATAACAGATTGGGGTCGGCACAAATAAAAGGTAAAGTTTTGACAATAGTTACACCAATCTGTAATCTCGTCTTAAATGCGAATAAAATTTGTGTATCTGAAGGATGATTGTTAGTGAATATTATTATTCTGCCATTTGATACAATCGTTTGGGTTTCTTAAGATAGTTTTCTATTATAAAAAATCAAAAACATGATCGTAGTACGAGTAAAGTAGTACTACTAATATAACCTAAACAAACATGACATATACCATGTTTTATCTAATGTTAAGATAAAGGCAAGATAGTGAATCTGCATTACCACTGAGTATGTGTTGATTTATTTCCATACAAGTCACCAAACATCACTCTTTTGATAAAAACATGATAGATAACACAACAACGGTCATCACCTCACATTAACTAGTGATGCGCTTGATATTTTTTTTTTGCACTGACTACTCATTCCGTTTAGTGATGGCCGCGATTATGCATGCGTCAGAATTAAAAGCAGCGTCGTTTTAAATTTTATAAATCCGTTACGAGAAACATGGTATAGTAACAATGACATAATTTATTAAAAAATTAAATAAACTTATACAAGCATATGAGTAAAAAATATTACACCACAAGACTTTCATAATATAATATATAATTAATCGAATTAATGCAAAACGTCCAGAGACAGATCCAAGAAAAATGATAAGTAAGTAATTGATTTCATAGTGTTTTAGTCTGGAATTATTTTTTATTATACCCATATATAAAATGTAGAGACCGGGAGAATTATTAAAATGCAGCGTTGAAGTTTTGTTCACGGCGTAATGGTAAAATTTTGTTGTTATGTGGACAAGAACAAGTTCCTCGTCCTTCGGATCTGATCATGGCATTAGTGAGGTTGAGTACAGAACCAGGTTGGATAGTGTACCGCCAGATGACCCGTTGATGGACTGTGGAAACTTGGATGATGAAAAATTTTTGAAAATTTTCAGACTCCTGCATGATGAAATACAAAACTGCATTACTGTAAACGTTGACCAGTCAGAGACCTTCTCCGTTGCCTGTGAGGTTATAAGAGGGTTTGAATCCTCATTGATCCTATTCGCGTTATAGTTTGCAGTCGTAGTCCCGAAGTCTTACCGATAATCCCTAAGGAAGTACTTATTAGCATAGACTACCTTATTGGCGTCTCGGCCGAGTTATATATTTGGCGCCCCTTAATATATTTTTATAGACCTAACTAGAAAGCCTTTTGAATGGTCTGAAACCAAGGTAGAGTCGCGGGGGAAGTGTATTGGTAGGCCCTCTGAATATCCATCGAAACTAGGCGGAGACCACTGATTGATATGGCATGGTGGGGTCGCGGGAGATAGACTTTTGCCTTCTGTGGTCGAATTTGGGTGAGCAGCTTAGCCCTACGCCGTATCCGCCGCGGGGTTGGAGTCTCTTGGAGGCTCGTTAGCACTTGACCTCCTGGTCATTACGGCCTCGGGCGCTTACTCGAGGGTAACCCTTTTTCGTATTTCTAGTAGTAGTAGCCTTGATTTAGGACACAACTTTGTTCCGACACTCATCGACACGGTCCTGCGAAATATTTGCTTATCAATGAATGTTACTGGTGCACAAGAAATAACTAATATACGAATGAAACTCTGTGGGAGGTAGCATGCAGTATCGCGGGACATTAGGCATCCCAGGTGTAGGAGCACCGTCGACAATATGTGCTAGTGAGAGTTAGAGCTCCGATCTTTGGGTAAGCTAGTTGTACATTCGCATAATTTCTCAGTTTGTAAGACGTTATCTCGAAAAGAAGCTCCTTGCCTCATACATGACTGCATGTTTCGGCTAAGTCCAAGCTAACTGCCAAGACTTTTCATTTGCTCTCGATTGCTAACGCCCATCGGACATTGTAGCGCACGTATTTCCCACAGTAACTGAAATTCCATCAGGCCCACTCAATTTATAGACATCTAGAGATAAAAGCGCTGTGTGCTACGATAGTATTCACATCGTGGGATGGTCGTTGTGTTCCCTCCATCGTCTAAAGTCGAGTTTAATGAGGAAAGAAAGCACAGTAGATCGACTTTCTCGTCAGCTACGTGGGCCAAATAGTCATCAGCGTCTTTCAAAGGTAATAATGATTGCGTATAGAACTTCCCTTGAACAGATTTTGCAAGAGACCAAAGCGAGCGAGTGCTTGAAGGCAGGCGACTTAATTGAGTTAACTAGTCTCTTGCCAATACTGCACTTAATTTGCTGCGGCTAGAGCGGTTTTTAACGGCAAATATGTGCTCATTTTTTAAACTACATCACGGGACGCCATTGTGAAGACCTAGGCTTATGACAAGACTCGGTCTTCCAGGAGCGACCGAACCTAGGATTTGACTTTCCGTATATGAAGAGTTTTTATTCCATACGAGTTTGGAATAAAAGTTCCATACCCTGAAGTAGTTTAGAATCGGCGACTGCAGTGCTGGCGGTGAATTACCTAGTGATAAGCAAATCTAAATAAGATTCTCAGATTTCGCTACCTCATTCGGTCCTGCGGAAAGTTCATTCATATTATCCCTGTAGTTTTCATTATGTTATCTTCCCATCTCATTTTTTCCATCTCATTGACGACATATTTACTTAAATTTCATTGTACCTACATAACATATTATAATTTTACGGCTTCATTTTATTTTAATGCTTCTTCAATACTACAACACTACACTCTATATAATTGTTAAAACCGCTTTAAGCTTACAATAATTTGTAACGGCTAAGCCTGTACCGTATTATATAGAGCAAAGAGTACTAATAAAGATATTTATTTCTTTATTCAAAATTTTCTGCCGAATGCCCTTATTGTTTTGTTTCTTTCCTATAACTAAATCTGTCATAAATTCCCATTGTTAATGTATTGCTGATTCTTTTCAAACCTTACAGGTTTACCCCGTAATTCGTAAATTTTTAATAAATTAACCTTGACAAACAAACAGCAAAGATGGATAAGACACAAGATACTACTAAAAAATGCTTTTGTGCCAGATGTTTTCTTCCAGTTGAGGCCGATGATAGGGTTGATATAGAAGGTCAAAATTTTCACCGTATTTGTAGTATGTGTTGTAAGTATATTCGTATAATTTTATATTTATATGTTAATATAACATTGAACTTATCAAAAAACAAATTCATCACACGTCTAACTTTTAACATTTAAGGTGTCTGCCGAACAATTCCTACTTCTGTTAAAATGTTCTACGGTCACGTTTTCTGCAGCGAATGCTTCAAGACCCATGTGCTTTGCAAGTTCCGTAGTGATGTTCCTCAAATGCATTCCAATACTTGGTGGATGCAGTGGGCTCCGGGTGCAAAGTCATCGCACAATGATAACAATGAGAAAAATGGTAAACAACACTTTGCTAAAGTAGGAAAGTACTATGATAGATTAGTTGATTAGATGGTTATAATTATCGAATTACTGCTTAAAGGAATATCACCAGTAGCTTTAAGAGAGAAAATTAAATGATATGTCTAGCTACTAACATTATTCAATCTAAGTTAAATCTGCCACTACAGATGAACAAAACCAAGAAGAACAAAAGTCAAAACGTTCCATTTGTACGCGCTGCCTACAACCTGTAGATGATAACAATAAGGTTGAAATCGGTGGCCAATGCTTCCATTCGCAGTGCGCTAAGTGTTGTAAGTAAACTATAGCGCTTTGTTTTCTTTGTTTTCATACAGAGCCTCTTCAATTCTTCATTCGGCCTATTTTTAATGTTCTTAAAATTCTATTGGCGATGTTTAATATAATTTAAATTTTTTCCGCTTAATATGATATAATTTTTTAGATTTCTGTCACGAAGTCCCAACTTCGAAGCTTAAAATATACTACGGTCAAGTATTCTGTGAGGACTGCTTCCATCGTCATGTTCTTAACCGCGGTAAAGATAATCCTTCTGACTTTTTCAAGCAATGTTTTGACCAATGGCAGAACAATGCAATGTTTGCCGAAAATATGCGACAATTTATGAATGGGAATAAAGAGAGCGCTCCATTTGTATTTATGATGCAAGGTCCTCAGAGTACATTTTGTCGTTGCGGAACTGGTCCACAAGAATGGTTCAAGCAAAATGAGCCTAAAAAATGTAAGTTCAAAAACAAGCACATGTTAATATAAAAAGAATGGTTAGACATTGCATGTGTTCTTATAAGTAATACAACTTTAATAACTAATAGGTCAGCACGTTCAAAGAATAATAACGTCGCATGTTGCATATCCCCTTGCTTTGCAAGACTTAGTAGTATAGTCGGTGTTCATATCTTACAGGAGGATCTTACTGTAACTTCTGCCCCTTATACGATTTTGTACAAAATGGGCGGTTTTCCCTTAACATTGTGCTTCTTTCCCATCTTCGTTACTTAAAAACTAAATAAACATGTAAGAATGTAATAATCATGTATTAGCACATATTTCTTCTTTACTATTAACCCTTGAACAGTTTTTTTATCACTCCTACCTACATTTATAAATAATATCTACATTTTTAAATATCTTGAGTTTCTAATCCAATCAAATATTACTAAGCAGATCTATACTTATTATTGAGCAGATCTATATGTGTTATTAAACAGTTATTCTAGCGTCTGACATTAACATCCCAAAGAGATAAACTTAATTCGATGGATGGATTAGTTGTCAGGATATTTGGAAGCACTCCCTTTAACGGCTGTCAAAGATTTTTTTAACCATCAGACCGACTTTTTAGTTGTTTATGTAATTTATAGATCAAGGCAGTTTTCAGGCAATCTTGTGATCGGTCTATATTGAAACAACAACACTCATTGGTCCTTCACGGAATTCGAACACACGATTTAGGCCAATATGTAAAGCAAGGGGATATAACAAGGCCATGGAGGCAGTTTCTTCATCATTATACCATATATAATATAACAATAAAATTGAGGCTGAACGTTTAAAAAGGCTTTTAAAATAAAATTTTGTAATGTCATTGAAACAATTTTGTCGATAGGTGCGTAATGGTTGAAAATGAAACATTTTCACAGCACTCGCCACATTTTCAACCGATGGCGAATCTTTTGGCACCTGTGACTTAACATTTGAACTTCGCACAGAAGTATCGGAGATCCCAAGCTGCGTATTCAAAGAATCAGCAAATGAAAAAAATTTCACTGCAACAGCTTTACAAAAAATAGAAAAGCTAACTAAATATCTCCAGAAAAAAGACTGCAGCAATAAACCAAATGAATATTGCAAAAAATGGAAAAACTTCTTGGAATTTGACCAGATTTCATTATTAACTAACAGCGATGAGTCTCTTAGTGGTTGGGTCAATTTTCAAGATCCTAAAAAGCTTAATCCTAAATTGAAATGTCCTAAATGTTTGTGGCAATGTGGTCCGATATATGTTAACGGTGATTTACAAAATGAAATTGTTTGTGGGGATTATTAGGGATCTTTTACAATAAAGGGTTTAAAAAATTTGTTATATTTTTTATTTTACCACCACTAAATAAACTAATAATTATCAAAAGCAACTAAATAAATAGGTGTATGGTACTAAGTGCAGGAATGGTAATGTTTTTTTTATTCGTAATGTCTCGTGTGAGTCCGCGTCTATTTGCCGTATCAGGGATTCAGATTAGAAATCCCTTTGAACTCGCGCACACGCATGGTTTTTTGTATTTGGAATTTCTATGGTTAATACGCTCTGACAAGCTTTTGTGAAATGAATTTAGTACGGAGGACAACGAATTGATCATTTTACTGTCATTAAAAACGGCTAAATCGTTATGGGGTACAACCGCTAAATACTTAACGATTAATTAAGCCATAATTCTATCGTAAAAAAAACATTTTTTTAATTGCTACAAGATATTAATACAATTTGTTTTGCGTAATAATATTTAGGAGAAAGTAAAAAAAGTATAATGCATATCTTGTTTGGACATGAATTTAAAAATAATACAGAGACAGAGACGTACGTCAGGCAATTTTTGTTCGGGACAATAGCCGCGTGCGCTTTGTGGAACATTTGGTATGCAATGGTAAGGCTATTAATTTGTTTGAAATTGTATAGTCGGCCTTGAGCATATAAACATATATATAATTTGAAAATCACCTGAATAATTTTATAAACAAAAAATTCATGCCACTCATGCGTCAGGCACACAGGCATACAGAATTTTAGCCAGGATTTACATTTTTTACTCTAGGCAATGATAACCTGTATTTTTATAAGCTGCGTATGCTGCTTGACATTAGTGACCAACGAACACTAACAACAATAAGTTCGTTTTACAAATATGTGAATGTGTTGTAGGTGTGGCTCTCGAAAATACTTATAAGAAACATGTTTTTCTGAATCTAACAAACATCAAGATATTATTTTTCATATCTTTCAAAGAATAAAAAGCGTTATTGATCATCACATTTTGAGCCAACTATTTGAAAGCGTATTTGTAGTAGTAATAAGGAGATTATTAAAGTACAATCTTAAATATTTTATACCATCATGTATGGAAGAAAGACCCCATCAACATATCGTTCTACACCTTCGGTATATTCACATTATACGGGAAGGTAAGTAGGGGTTACATTTTATTTTTAGTTACAATTTCAATACATACCAATTAGTCATGTAAATATGTACCTTTATTTTTCTTACTAGATCCTCTACAAACCTTCGTTCTACAAAATCTGTTAAATCCTTACGTTTGCCATGGTACCAAAAGCCGATTTTACATGATGCATTTGTATTGGATTTACAAAGGGGATCATTGCTTACAGGTTTCTTATCAGTTGTAAGTAGGCATAAATCATACAAATAAAATTATGTATAATTTTTTGGTCTATTATGCAGAACAGGTTCGTAAGCGAATTTCAATGTAAAAAAAAAAATAATGAATAGAGAACTGTATTTCATAAAACAGGTGTAAAACAAAATTTACTGCAAATTGTTTTTGAGAAAAAGAAGTATGAAGTAGAATAATTTCTATGCACCACAACTCCATGTGGTACTTGTCTGCCCTACCCTTAGAATGAAGTTTAAAAGCACATAGCCAGAAGTTTGCATAGAAGGGTGTATGAATGAAGTGAAGGGGTGATAAGCGGTTCTTCTGGTGAAGCAAACTTAGCAATACTTGATTGTTAAGAAATCTATAGTTCGACTTTTAATTCAATACAGTAACTTGACAGATAAAGGGTGACTAGTTTTTGAATGTGAAAGAAGCTAGTGAGTTGACAAATAATATTGCTGCCATAAAATAATGTCTTGTCTGTTGTGCACACTTGTGTTTGAGTGTTACTTACTTAAAATTAAAGTATTAAAGAAAGAATACAGAAATTTATTTGTTTAATCATAATTCGCCATTCTGTTTGTAGCATACAAATTCAAATCCAAAATATGTTTATTCATACTTTACATTAAAATTTGTTCATTATGAGCTCAGAAAGCAGATTCCATTGAGAAGAGCTGGCGAGAAACTCAGCTGTAACTCTTTTAAAATAATGTTGGCTTCAGCAATGCTTTATAT
>JAOCPS010208743.1:0-13953 GCA_025505425.1 Graphium colonna
CAAATTAGAAATGAGGTGATCCGGCAGAGAACCAAGATTATCGACATAGCCCACCGGATTAGCAAGCTGAAATGGCAGTGAGTTGGCCATATTAGCCGTAGAATCGATTACCATTTGAGTAAACGAGTTCTTGAGTGGAGACCGCGTCTCGGCAAGCGTAGTGTCGGACGTCCTCAGGCAAGGTGGAGTGATGATTTGCGCAGGATGGCTGGCAGAAGCTGGATGCGAGCAGCCGAAGATCGAGATCAGTGGCGTGCAATAGGAGAGGCCTATGTCCAGTAGTGGAATGCAACAGGCTGATGATATAACACCAATCCCATAGCTATTAATAGAGGAATACGGCAAGGGGACATCATCTCACCCAAATTATTTACTGCCAAACATATTAAACTCTAGATTGGGATTCAGTAGGTATTAATATCAATGGTGTTTATCTATCTTACTTACTTCTCACTTATACGCCTGAAGATCACCAAATTATGTTGAGCCAACTTCACGATGCTTATCTTATGTAGGTCTCAACATGAACATGTTAAAGACAAAATTATGAAATGCGCATCTGGCCTTTAACATTTCCGCACCACCTTATATCAACACGACTGTCTTCTTCGCATTTTTAGATATGGAGAATAAAGAATATGCCCGGAAAATTTTGTCTAACAAGTTCTGGAGTTTAGAATCAGAACTTTCCACGAAGGCTGCGTCGTCATCAAACCATCGACGAAAATTCCTCCCGATGTTTTTTGACTTTAGCAACGCGAATATAATAATATTATTATATAATTTAGGAACGCGAGAATAGTAACTACTCGTCAGTTTTCATGTGTATGTGAATTAGGTCCAACTAATAACTTGCTGCTTTCGTTTACAAAAGACAAGCAGGTCATTTATAGAGTAAGATGTATATAATATTGTTGATTATTAAACAGACAGAAACAAACCATTGTAAAAATGTTATTTTCAAAGGGCAACCGCTGAGTTTTTCGCCAGCTCTTTTCAACAGAATCTGTCTTCCGAGCTGGCAGTAGCTTCCTCTTATAATATGACAATGTATAAATTTGACTCGTTATAGGAACGCATGATTGTCTATGAGAATAAAGATATTTTTAAATTGAATTAAGAATTTGATGGAAGCCTTCAATCAGCGGGTTAATACCTTTTTTACGTAGACGTTATTAATCGAAATATTGTATATTAATGCAATAAGAGGACGATATTGGATACAGAATATAGTTTAATATTCTTAAAATATTAAACTTTACATGAATTTAACAAAAAGAAATATCAGTGTATTTAATTTACTAAATAGGCATGTTGGCTTACTGTGTATATTAAAAATTAAAGAAGTGAATATCTTAATCTCGGTCTGGAATTAGATTGCCTCATTTATTTCTAAACATTTTGTATTCTTTCTTATTTAATATTCCAAATATGAGTTTCATAATCAGGATATAAAAAAATAAGTGTTTAAATAAATGTCAAAAGAAAAAATATCCCGTAAATGTTACAAGTTTTATATTTAGGCATATCTATATTTGGAGTTAGTAAAAGATGCTACAATGTACCTAAATAAAAGATGTTTTTTTATGTACAAATAAGCGAAAAATGTAAAAGGTATGTGCTTTTGCATAGAGAAGCTTTTTTTTCAGCTTACACCGCTACACCTTGGCATGTTTGTTTTACACATTCCTTTTGTTTCCGATTTATCAGTATTCACTTCTAGGTCAGTGTTCATGAGAGTAAAAATTTAACGTATTATTTTCAAGCGCTTTGAGTAATGTCTATGCAGCCTTGTACTTATTATATATTTTTTTTAATTAACTTTATATATATAAATCAGGTTTAATTTGAAGGTTTATTGTTACAGGAGCACTGGTTTAACCGTTATCATGAAACAAAAATATCTTTTACAAAAAATTGTTTCTGATTTAGCTTTTAATGAACACTCAATTTGCACCCACTTGGTTATTAAATAAGTGTACAAGGTAAAATAAGATATGGGACTGTAAGTTTTAGTGCAATAGGTTCCAATACAATCTTTTTCATGTAGAATTGCAACTTGATGTCTGCATTTTTCAACAAGATTGTTTTTAAAGAAAGTTACAAACACGGATTTTTTCTGTTATTTTAAATTGAAAAACAAACTGTTAAACAAATTTTTTGAAAATTATACGGTAAAAAGGAAACGTATAATCGAATTGAGAATCTCCTCTTTTGTTCAAGATGGTTGAAAACGGGCGTAAATGTACTTTCTGTTTACCTAAATTTTCATCTGGAATAATAGAGATCTTTTAATTTTGCGAAGTATTTATAATATTCATTATTGCGAAATTTAGAGCTGCAAAGGTAGTGAAGGTGCCTTCGTTCTAACTTTAGAAGTAATTACGTACTATCATAAACAAACGTGCAGTTCGGGCTAGAATGAAAATTAGTAAGCACAGTAAAGTTTAAATTATTATTTTAATACAACTCCGCGTGCACCTCAGGTAAACGAACGTATTTTTAAAATAGAATATATAAGCGAAGTAATAGATAGCGTGATTAATTGGTTAAAAAACTATTAGAGTTCAGTTCAGTTCTGTACTTAAATATTTCTAGTTTAGATTTTGCTCTTTTAACTAGTTATCGGGTTACAGCCCTACAAATATTTTATCACTATTAGGTAAGCTCACTCGATCGTCTACTTCTCAATAATGAAGAAAATAACTTTTATTTCATTTGACAGTAAGAAACAACGCAGTTGAAAGCTCAACGCGGTTGTGTGTATATTTATACATTCTTCCAATATGTAGAGTTCTTTGTGCGACTTTCCCCATTTTCATGAATATTTGTCAATTGTAACTGATTTCATAAAATTGTAGAAGTTCAAACTACGGTTTTAATTTTTTATGTTTGTTTGATTAAGTCCGTTATTTGTAAACTGATATTAAAAATATTTCTTTCATTGGAAATATGTATTATCGGATTAGTGTTATGATTTTTTTAATATTATCAGTTTATTTTCAAATATGAGACGAATGTACGTTTTCGTTATTTCTTTTGGACCTGTTCGGGTATAAGATATGATTTCGGAATAGTTCCCATTTCATCTCCATACATTCGTGTCAATAGAGGTAAATATATTCCAAGATGATGCTTAGGTAAGATAACTCTCAGGAACAGTACACTTTTTGTGAACCTATTAATGAAAGACTTACCTTTAATGCATAAGTTTTTTAGAAGGTTTAGAAGTTACGACATGAATAAATAAGAAACAATATCATTTTTATTTTTATTTTATTTATTACAATATAAAAACTTTTACATAAAATTACGGAAATTGCAAGGAAATACAGGTGTAAGGCGAAGCTCAGCACCTGTTTGGGGGCTGTATATATGGCTAAGTTCAGAGAAGGATGACAAACGGGTTGACGGTTCACCTGATGTTAAAGGATCCCATTACCCTTGAATAGACACAGCATCCGAAGAATTGCGTGTGTGTTGACACCCTGAAAATTTGGATAAAATAGGTTTATTAGATGGGATAGGTTAAAAACAATATATAAATTTGGAAGAAGTGGCAAAACAATAGAGTAGAAATGGTTAGCCAGACAAAACATAAGTGCTACTAAACTTAACATAAAAGTAAAAAAAAACCTTTACTCGAGAGAGGCTTGTGGCTTGTTATTGTTGTAAATTTTATTGTACTCGGCGTTTCAAGATATTTTATTAAAAATTGACTTTCGACAGTTATAGCCTGTTCATATAAACGTTAAGATTCTTACATTGAATATATTCTTTTGTCTGTTTAACGGTGCTTAAAGTTTTCTTTTTGATTGATGAATCATTTATTACACTATATTAATGCTAAGCCTTTTGCGTTTATTTGTATTTGAGATATTGTACATAATTTTATAAAATACTTTCCTGGATGAGTGTCTTAAACTTATTTTACTATTACGAAAATAATTTTTATTTGAAGGTACTTGCTCTTAGGTCGTTCTGATAGTTGGTTCCTTATGTGTGCCAAATGTTTTCATAGTCTGTTTAAATTCTTAGACGATGATTACATAAGAGAATCGATAAAAGTTTTTGGAGGGACGACAAAAAAGTCATTTATGTCAAATTGAATTTCGTTTTTCAAAGCTGATGCGTACAAATATGTAGATGCATATGGTAAACTTAGCTTAATTTTTTTAGGGTACAGAAGGAAAAAACTTGTAAAACCTCACCAAACTTCAAAATATTACCTTATACCTATACAAATAATACAGTTATTTTCATTGCACTCGTTGAGTATATTTGTTTTAAATCTCGTTGTGTAGATATACCTTGTCTTCTTGCCTATCTAGAAAAGTATAGGAAGGCGCGCTCCATGAAACTGTGTTTGTTTTGTGTATTTAGGCGCTAAGAAAATCTCGGAGAAAGTAAAATCAATATAAAAGGCTTTTCTTTACCTATGGGCGCGAAAAGCGAGATGCGAGCGAATTGAGGACTACAATTTTCTGTAAACTAAATTGAATTATTATTTTGTTCGTAAGTATTTTTGCTAGTATTGAAGTATATACATTCTTTTTAAAACTTTCTATTTCAATACTGAAAAAGGAATTTTTGAAAAGAACCATTGTGTGAAATTCACTAATGTTGATGTACAAATATTTCGGCATCGGTTTTAATTATTGCATAAACTGAATTTATCAAATATAATTTTCGATATTGCCTGACCTCGGCTTTCTAAATTTCGTTTTAATAAAAGTATCCAAAGAATATATGCCATCCTTTCTTGTAATCTAATAGATAATTCTTGAGCTCTTCCGTTCTATTTTTTCAGCTTCCCAAACAGGCTCTACAAATGCAACAAACAGATGTGTGTTCTGCTCTTGACAATTTTCCTGCAACAAAGAAAGAAAACTATATCGACCGTGGAATGCTGGGGGTGGAAACAGCATTGTCACTCCGGATACAAGCGACTAGCAAATTTTTTGAGTTTTCCAAGTAGAACTCGTCCAAATAACTTGCCTACTTGCTCAAAGGAGAAATGCCGTGGTAATAATTGCAATCGCCACGGTCTCTTCGCTTTCATTAAAGTGATAATGTTCGTGTCACGCATATCCCGAGGTCTTATCTTATCTACACTTCCAAACGTAAAAGTGTTTAAATAATGTTTCTAATTCCCCTGTCTTATTAGATTTAACTCTGGACTCCAGGTTTCAGTGGAATCGTCATATCTCATCTCTCGCAAGTGTATTCAACTCTTTCTCTTTACTTTACTTATATATCATCTTGTCGTACGATATTCTGCTGCGGGGTATGGCAGCAGAAATAAACACTATGTTTAAACAATAAAAGAGAACCATTAAATATATAAAAATATATCGGTGCTAGAGATACCTTGTGGGAACTTTTTAAGGAAATTGTTATACTCACGGTTGCCTCTCAATATATTTATTATAATATTTTATTTATCCGGAATAATATTTAATGTTATACTCATAGCTTCCGTTTATAAAAGACAAGCAGGTCATTTATAGGGCAAGGTGTACGCATATATAATAAAAATTCGCGATTTATATTAAATCTTCGCTTAAATCAATTTAAGAGCAAAATCAGAAACACGCTTGTAGGTAAAGCGTACCATTAAGAATAATTTGATGATTTGCGTATTTGAAAATTGTAGTGTTGATTATTAAACAGTCAGAAACAAACCATTGTGTATTACATTTTGTAAGAAATGCTATTTTAAAAGGGCAACTGCTAAGTTTCTCGCCAGACTTTCTCAGCAGAATCTGCTTCCTGAGCTGGGTGTAGCTTTTCCTCATAATATGACAATGTATAAATTTCACGTTTCACAAAAACGCATGATGGTCTATGAAAATAAAGGTATTTTTAATTTGAAATTGAATTAAGAACTTGAAGCAAGCATTCGATTAGCGGTTAAATACCTTTTTTACGTAGACGTTATTAATCTACATATTGCAACGGGATCGTAGCACTTACCGCGAAGTAGGCCGATAGAGAAATTTAGTAATACTAAGTATGGTAGCCAAGGTATTACTAGAGTTTGGGAATTTGTTAATTAAAATATTTAATTAGTCTAAGCTCAACATGGTGACATTATAATAATATTATAGCAATGAGAGAACTACGTTAGATGGGGAATTAATTCTAAAATACCTTAAATCTAAAATTTTCATTTCAAAATTATACAAAAAATATTAAATGTTACTTGAATTCAACCAAAAAAATAATATCATGTATAATAAAATGAGTTTATTAGAAATTAAAGAAGTAGATATTTTTATCTCAGTCTGGAATTAGATTGTCTCATTTATTTCTTTTACTTTTTTATTAGATATTGCAGATATTAGTATTATAATTAGGAAATAAAAAATAACTGTTTAAATAAACATCGAAAGAAAAATATCCCGAAAATGTTATACGTTCTATATTTAGTCATATCTAAATTTGAAGTATACGAGTATGTACATAAATAAAAGAAGTTTTTATGCACAAATAAGCGAAAAATATAAAACACCGCTACTTTTAGCATATTTGTTTTATTTGTTTTGTTTCCTATTTATCAGTGTTCGCTTCTAGGCCAGCGTTCATGACAGTAAGAATTTTGCGTATTATTTTCAAGCTCTTTAAGTTATATCTACGGAGTCTTGTACTAATTATTATTTTTTTAATTAACAACTTTCAGGTTTAATTTGAAGATTTATTGTTACTGGAGGACTTGTTCAGCAGTTATCATGCAACATACATTCTTTTTTTTTTTACAAAATTTTTTTTAGATCTAGCTCTTCTCATTTCTCTCAGCTCTCCACGAGATTGTTTTCACAGAATATTACAAGAATCGACTTCAAATGTCTTAAAAGAATACTTTCGAGAACAAGTTTTTCCATTATTTTGAATTTAAAACAAACTGTTGAATATTTTTTTTTGAAATTTATACGGTACAAAAAAAATATACAATCGAATTGAGAATCCCCATGAAAGAAATCCTGGTGAAAACAGACGTAAAGGTACTTCCTGCTCTCGTCAAATTTTCATGTGGAATAATAGGAATCTTTGAATGGTGCGAAGAATAAAAATATTCATTCTCGTGAAATTTAGAACAGCAAAGGTAGCAATGGTGCCATCGTTCTAAGTTCAGAAATAATTATGTACTATCATAAACATACGTGCAGTTCTCGCTAGAATCAAAATTAGTAAGCGGGATAAAGAAAGTTTTAATTATTATTTAATACAACTCAGCCCAACGCGAAAATATTTTTCGAAAAAGAATATTTAAGCAAAATAATATATAGCATAAATTGGTTATAAAACTTTAATAGTTCCGACCTATATCTATACCCTTCCAATATATAGGGCTTTGTATGTGACTTTTCCCATTTAGATGGAGATTTGTCAATTGTATTTGATTTTAAAAAAGGGGGATGTTCAAACTACGCATGTATTTTTTTTGTGCGTTATTGGGTATAATTCCGTTATTTGTAAAAAAGTTAAAAATCTACCTTTATTTGGAAGGACATATTTTCAAATTAGTGTTATAATTTTTTCAGAATAATCAGTTTGTGTTGAAACAAGAATCGTGGAAAAAATATGAGACGAAAAAACACTTCTAAAGAGTGTCAAGTCAATTTTTTCGTAATTACCTTCAAACCTTGTTTGTATTTGATATGATTTCGGAATATTATCTATTTTATCTAGCCTCTTTATATTTTTATCATTTTTTCATATTATATAATCCAGGCGTCATGTTGCCATGTATTGGTGTCTACAGATGTAACTGTGTTGCAAGATGATGCCTAGATTTTCTCAGGAACCGTATACTTTTTGTAAATGTACTTTAGACCAGTCTTTGACAAATGAAACCTCGAAATCAAAACTTTTCTGTATCTTCAATAACCTGTATGCAAAAATTTATAAGCTTTGGTTTAGAAGTTACGACATGGATAAGTAACAAACAGAAAAAGATAAGTAACCATAAAATACTCTATTAGCTAATGTAACGGAAACTGCAATGAAATACAGATGTAAGGCAAAACTCAGCATTTATTTGGGCTATATAAATCTCTAAGTTTAAAGACGTGACATGGACCGGCCAGTAATACCACGTGGCCCGGGCATGCATTTAAATTGAATACTACAAAATATGTGACTCAGCATCAGCGTGTGCTTATAGTTCACCTATATCACATACATTGTCAAGGACGATGACATTATGTGTCCCGCTGCATAAAGTTTCTCAACATAAATATTTTTCTATGAGAAAGATGACATACGAATTTTTGGTTCACCTAATGTTAAAGGGTCACGTCGCCCTTGAACAGACACAACATCCGAAGAGTTGCGTGTGTGTTGACACCCAGGAAATTTGGATAATATTGATTTATTGGATAGGACTGGTCAGGAACATTATAAGAACTCTATATTTATATTATAACTCTATATTTTAACTTATTATAAAAACTAATAACGGGAGAGGAGTGGGAAAAGAATAAGAAGTGGCCAACCGGCCATCTAAAAAGTCATGCATACTTACTTACAAACACCAACAAAATAGCAACCTGGAACGCTCTTTCCAAAAAATCTAACGATATACTAAGCAGTCTAAATATGAACGAGGCGAAAAACATGAAGAAGCAAAAGTCATATTACAAGGATAAAGTAAGGAGTTAGGTTTATTTTCCCTTACATTTATTCGGAACAAATGAGTGGAACGTGTGTGATGCCGTGTCGCCAACACGCTGGCTCGTATCACTCATTCTTAACGTGTACGCGTGATGACCAGCTCTTAACACATATTTTTCTATCGCAATACGCTTTGCTTTTTGTTATTCAGGCTTAGGCTCTTAAAAGGCAGATTATACATATTTTTGATATTGGATATTGCAGTAACAAATATAGTAGTAGAACGGTGTTTTCAGATAAAATTTTGCGGCCCACCTAGGCTACTGTTGGTATCACTTGTGAATTTTTGTATGACTTATTAGTTCTAGAGTATAACAAACAACTAATACAAGATATAACTAATATACTACTAAACTTAACATTTAAGTAAAAAATAAACTTAACTCGAGACGGGCTCGTGGCTAAATCTGTTATTGTTGTACATTTTATTATACCCAGCGTTTTAAGATATTTCGTAAAAAGTTTGACTGACGATAGTTATAGCCGGTTCATACAAACGCTAAGTTTCTTACATCGAATATATTCTTTTGTCTGTTTGACGGTACATAAAGTCTTTCTTTTTGATCGATAAATCATAAAACCCTGATTTATCCCATAAATATGCATTTTTTTATGGAAAGGAAGGCAAACGAGCAGACGGTTCACCTGATGGAAAGGAATCCCGTCGCCTATAAACACTCGCAAAATATGGAGAGTTGTGAGTGCGTTGGCAACCTGGGAAGTTGGATAGAATAGGTTTATTGGATAGGATAGGGTCGGGATTAAGGATTTGGAGGATATAGAAGTGGGAAAAGAGGCTAGACATAGCAATCCGGCATCCCCAGAAGTCATGCATACTTTATTTTATGCCGACTTTATAAAAATACAGACATACTGAACTGCAATTATGCTGATTCTATTGCGTTAATATGTATTTGGGACGTTGCATATGGTTTGAAAAAATATTTTACTGGATGAAATACTTTAATTTGTTTTACTATCACGAAAATAATTTAAGTCTGGTCTGAAAGCACTTGCTCTAAGGTTTTTATGATAGGTGGTTCCTCGTGTGTGACAAATGTGTTTATCTCTGTCTGTCTTAAGTTATAAACGTCAAAGCGTTACAAAACTGTACACTTTCACACCTGTTATATGTAACAAACTAATTTAGGATGAACATCAAATATGAGAAATTAGCAATTAAATTTGACATTTGATTAAAAAATTTTTGAAGGGACGACAAAAAAGTAATTTATGTCAAATTAATTGAATTCGTTTTTTTGACGCTGCTGTTAACACATATAAATGGAGATACATACGGTAAAGTTATAACACAATCTTTTTATCAGTGTTCAAAACGAGGAACCTTGTAAAACCTCACCAAACTTCAAAAAATACCTTATATCTAGAAATAATATAGTTATTTTCATTGCGCTCATTGAGTATAATTATTTTAAATCTTGGTTTGTAGATACACCTTGTTTTGTTGCCCGTCTAGAAAAATATAGGAAGGCGCGCTCTATGAGACTATGTTTGTTTTGTGTACTTAGGCGCTTGGAAAATATTGGAGAAGGTAAAGTCAATATAATAGGCATTTATTTACCTATGGGAAAAAAGGAGATGCGAGCAAAATGAGAACTATAATATTCTGTAAAGTAAATTGAATTATTATTTTGTTCGTAAATATTTGCGCTAGTAGGTAATTGTGAGCAAGGTATTGAAACGGGAAGTTTTGAAATTAAACATTGTGTGATATTTAATGATGTTGATGAATAATTATTTCGACATCGGCTTTAATTATTGCGTATTGTTTAAACTGAATTTATCAAATATAATTTTTGATGTTACCTGACCTCGGTCTTCTTTATTTAAACAATAAATGGATAACTTCTGTTTACTTCACATCAAACGAAATTGTTGTTGACCTTTTTAAATCTTCCAAGATTAATCGTACAAAATTTATGTTTTCATAAAAATATCGTATGGTTATATTCCATGATGTCCCATACACCAATAGATAATTCTTGACCTATTCCATTTTTGTTTTAATATATGTATAGGGATGGATGAAAATACTGTAAAAATATATAAATCTTTACAATGATAATATTTGCAATTTGTCCAAAAAGGAATTTGAAACCAAGTTGTTGCAATGCGGACCCAAAAAGCGCTGTTCAGTTTGAATAATAGCTTTATCAATAAAAATTTATCGATCCATTAAATATAATACTCTCAGCTGGAGTCATTATAAACAGACATTAAGTTGATGTGGAAAAAACAATAACGTTGCAAATTCGCCTGGTGATGGTACATATTTATACACTATTCCCATTTCCAGGTTAAGTTGACTTGTTTATTTAAAATTATCACCAGAGAGGTTTGATTTCGTCGTGAGGAATTTAAAACTTCAGTTACGTTTATTTACTATTAAACTGCTTCTTCTCAGTTTTAGGCGTGACAATATTCATTGTGCTATTTAACTAATAATATTTATATAACTACAACAACAATATTTATATATAATAATATTTTTTATAATGAGTTTTTGTTTAAAGTATTCCTATAAATTATAAGATATGTCGAAGAAAAAGCTGTTTTTGTAATGGATGGTTCAACTCACCTTGGCAGATGTATTGAAACATTTATATTTATCCTTAAATTCTTATGAAAAACAAGCAGTGTTTTTGACTCACAATTTATACATAAGTTATATTTAAGTATAATTGCTAATTTATTATATTTGTTCATTATCAAATATTGTACATTAAGCGTTATACTTTTAATTGTTAGAAATCTCTCACAGGTATAAATACTCTAATAGCAAAATTAACTGCACCTCAATGTTACTCAGTGTGCGTTAGCGTTTTAAATCTGTTAACGTACATTTTTAATTCACGGAGAGTATGAGAAACTGCATCTGAATTCGACCGGAGTTGTTGTTTAAAAGGCTCCCCGGAATCCCAGGCTCTTTTGCGTTTAATAAAATTCCGCAAAGTTTGCAAATGAATTGTTGCTTAGCGTGCCATTAAAGTAACGATTTACGAGCTAACATATGAATCATGAACGCGCTCCAGAAAAATTAATCTGATATTTGTAGCGAAAGGTTTTTTCTTATTTGAATACTTACACATCTTTTTTTAAATTATTGAATAAGTTTCTTTATAGTTACGTTTTCCTCCATTTGGTTGGGTACATTTTTAAATATTTCTTTCAATCTAGATTATTCTCATATTTGGCACACAAATATCGAGCTTTCTTAAGAACATCCTTTTTAAATGCACCAAAACTATTTCGTGGTCAATTCCTAAGTTTTCAGCTACATCATGACTCTGATATGTCGATCTTGCTCCACTTTTTATAAATTTGAAATCAATTTTATACATAACAGGCCGACCAGAACGACATGCATCTTTGATATCAATATTTCCGGATTGGAAACGCTAAAACTAAATTTGTGCTACTTTTGCAAACACTGCACTAGATCCATTAACATCGAAAATTGTTTTTGCGGCTAGCGTTTCATTTTTACCTCTTTTGTAGTGATATTTTAAAATGTGTCGGATTTCTTTATAAGATTTAGTCATCTTGACGGTAGGAAAAACAAATTAAAATTACACATTTTCCTTTTTTTCAAATGAGTATACTTCACAACAAACCATATTCATACAATGAAATAGTTAATGAAGAGAGACACAGAATATAACCCACTATTATGCCTAGCTTTTGTCGATTACTAAAAGGCTTTTGACAGCGTCGATCACTGGGCCAGGAAATAAATGGTTCGGCAACAAAGTACGTACGGCTACATTCTAACACTAATCCCATAGCTATTAATAGAGAAATACAGAAAGTGTACACCATCTAACCCGAATTATTTACTGCCGCTCTAGAGGGCATATGGAAACTCTACATTAGGTTTCAGTAGGTATTGACATCATCGTGGGCTGGCTATGTCTCCAGACGTACCGATGGTCGATGGAGCTTACATGTATACACAAACGTTGTGTTGGTCGTTTTACAGCATGATGGACTGATGACTTGAGACAGGTGGCGGGTACCGAATGGATACGGGCTGCTCAAGACTGAGATAATTGCTAATGGAAGGCTTACGTTCAACAGTGAACGGCAATAGATGGACGGTAATATTGCAATCGTTGCGGTCTCTTTCCCTTTGAACAAAGTGATGATGTTCGTGTCGCGCATATCCTGGGCCACTTATCTTATTTACACTTTCAAAGGTAAAAAGGTATGATTTAAATATGGTTTTAAAAAGTGAAATAATTAATTTCAGTATTGAAACACATATAAAAATCTTCTTTACTTTCCAGAGTTAACTCTGGACTTTAGGTTTCAGTGGAATCTTAGCACGAAGCATGTCGATAAAGAAATTTTAGTAATACTAAGTGTAGTGACCAAGGCATTACTAAAGTTTGGGAATTTGTTAATTAAAATATTTACGTAGTCTAAGCCTAATATGGTAACATTATTGTAATATTTATGCGATGAGAGGACGACATTGGATACATAATGCATTTAATATAGATTAACTTTAATTATTTGTTTCAAATTCATACAAAAATATTTTTAACGATATTTGAATATAACAAAAAAATAATATCAATAAATTTAATTTACTAAATAGTCACGTTGGCTTACTGAGTATATTAGAAATAAAAGAAGTGGATATCTTTATCTCGGTCTGTAATTACATTGCCTAATTTATTTCTAAACATTTTGTATACTTTTTTATTTCATAATCCAGATATGAGTTTGTATGATTAGGAAATAAAAAAAATAACTGTTTAAATAAATTTCAGATGCAAATGTTTCACGCCCTATATTTAAGTATATCAAAATTTAAAGTATATGAATATATACGTAAATAAGCGATGTTTTTATGCACAAATAGGCTAAAATTGTAAAAGGTTTGTGC
This sequence comes from Graphium colonna, assembly GCA_025505425.1. Taxonomy (NCBI): domain Eukaryota; kingdom Metazoa; phylum Arthropoda; class Insecta; order Lepidoptera; family Papilionidae; genus Graphium; species Graphium colonna. The sequence continues at coordinate 13,589 of JAOCPS010208743.1, forward strand.
TAGTTCATAGATAAGCTTCTATTTCCACAAGAAACCATGAAATAGGGAGTTTCATGGTTTCTTTGACCTTGTAATACAGCATAGCTTTAATCTTCTTACACCTTAGCTCGTAGCATATAGGTTTTACATATTTTTTTCCTATTTATTCGTGTATTACGTAAAATTCTTACTTTCGTGAACACTGACCTAAGTGTTCACGAAAGTAAGAATTTTACGTATTATTTTCAAGCGCTCTGAGTACTGTCTACGGGCCTTGTACTAATTATATTTTTTTTAAATAACAACATTTATTTTAAATTAAACAATTTTACGGATTTTATCGCGGTTTATTTTTAAATTTTATCACCCGACGTTTCGAACCCTTT
>JAOCPS010208963.1:0-13950 GCA_025505425.1 Graphium colonna
ACTAAATAATTGTTTGGTAATTGTTAATATCTAGAAATTACCCATTTTTTTTAAAAGTAATAATTTTAGCCAAATTTTGGATCACTCGCGTCTCATAAATAAACATTAAAGTTATTTGCGTTAAATTATATTAAAATCGTGAGCAAAGTGATTTAAACAAAATTCCACACATGATACACAAAAAAAAAAATGTTTTCGTCCAATTTCGCTTTAAACGTGTTAACTTAATTACAATCCTTAATCAATTAAAGATATTTACGAATAGATATAGCACACAATGGGACTCTCCATACAAATATCAACGTTATAACTATTTGTTCACGAAAAACAATTCCTTTAGATGTGTCTTATCAATTATTATTCACTACCAATAAAAAAAAAATGAAAGCAAAAATTGTGCTGTTTGTGTAATTGATAATTATCATCAATAGTTAAACCAACTTTGTTAAGCTTGAAGCAGTTTGCTGTTGGGTCGTGCCTAATCGATTACACCACAACATTCATCATAAATTTTAATAAAAATATTTCGTTTCAAGTCTGCATGTCGATTAGTTCAAAATTAGAAGTCAAAAATAATATAAATCAAATTCGTTAAAACAAATTCATATTTATTATTCACTTTGGTAATTTTTTCCTTCAGAGACACCTAATACTTTGGTTTGTAAATATTTCTAATCGGTGGAAAAGAATAATTAATTATATACATGTAACGTGAAATTTCTAGGAAGCATTTAATTTTCGAAGAAAAAAAAATATGTTGTAATCTGTATGGTGAGTTTCCAATTTTGACACCAAATAACGACGCCTATATTATATATGTTAAATATTTCAAATTGGTTGAAAGTTGTAAACATTGATATACAAGATTTTTGTGTAAAAATAAAAAATGGCGATTGCTGTGCGACCGCCATCCACTTCTAACTTATTTTTTTGCTTTTGTGTTCTTATTTGGTATAAAACTATTTAGTTTATGTACTTAACAATATTTGGGTTAGGTTAGTCCTGAAAATTAATAATGAGCATTAATTTTCAGGAAGTCCACCAAAGCGAGGCGACGAATGGGCCAGTTTTTTGAGTCGTAAACCAAGCGATTCCAAGACATTTCACTTCACACGTATTTAATTAATTTGTCTTCTACATAAATTTAATATATTTACAAACCCTGGTGTCCCTGAAGGAAAACATTACCTTTACTTTAATGCCAAAATGAAGATAATAAGCTTTAGGTATATCGTAAAACTCATAAAAATTTAAAAAAAAACAATTGATTCAATATTTTTAATCCGACGATTAAGTAAACCTGAACACTTAATAAAAGCAAACGAAACATAGTAATACGTAAAAGAATTTTTCACATAAACATGGCAACTTCGCTAAACAACAAACACAAAATTTTAAAAATAAAACCGTCACCTTAAACAAATACCCTTAATTTTGCTTCAAGCTTTAAATAATGAATCGAATGAAACTTATGAACTTAAAATATAACTTACAACGTCAAAATAACTGTATTTTCTCCCGGCTCACTTCACTGTTCACATAAACTGGATATTGTTCAATTCAATTGTTTTAAACGGAACGCGTTACGTCGGAGGCGGTGAACACGTCCGCACTCGACGAAAGCGCGGTTGCACTGCGCGAATGGCGGAGAGAAGATGCGCACGCGACGGTTATAAAGACGTGAACACACTGCCTCTTGGTATTTTACTAAAGGTTATGTTATACGAGTGTAACGTAACCTTTATTTTAAGGCTCAATTAAAAAAAAAAGTAAATCACTAATGGTGGTCACTGACAAGACAGTTGGATTGAGGAACTGCTTTTTTTTTGAAGTTGCTTGATAAAAATTTACGAAAGCCCTTATATATATATGGAACTGAAAAAAAAAGTTCAGAACTTCTCGTGTCCGGATTCAATTCGCATTTGTCCAGTGTTATTCTGCCTTTGTTTTTTCGCTACTGTGTGCTTTTGTTTACAAAAATATACCTAGATAAAATATAAAATATTCTGTTCCTTTTTGCACGATGACTAGGGTAACAAGTCTCAAGTAGACTCTTCATCTTTTTTTATGTAAGGAAAGACAAACGATTCACCTGGTGTTAAACGATCCCATCGCCCATAGACACACGCAACATCCGTCAACCTGGGAAATTGGATATAATAGATTTATTGAATAGGATTGGATCAGGACTAAGAATTTGGAGAGGAAAGGTGTGGGAAAAGGAAAGGGTAGACATGGGCAATTTTATGCTTACTTTATAAAAAGCGGTGGTATTTCACCGGGCGAGCGCGGCCGTAAAAGTGCAGCAAAAGCTGTAAAAAGATGTTATGCTCTACCACCTCAGCCTTTATCTGAAATTATTAGAGACTTATACGAGTCCGATCGTCTCGTATGCATAATACGAGACTTCCTTAGTGATCGAACCTTCCGCTACAACGTGGAAGGAGTATGCTGGACGCCACGTCCCATTCATGCTGGGGTGCCCCAAGGTTCGGTCTTCGGACCAACTCTATACACTCTCTACATCAATGACGTACCGCATATCCCAGGTGCAGAGATAGCCCTTTTCGCTGACGACATCAGGCCGTGAGGCTGATAGAATTCTCAAACGCCTACAAACCGCAGCCAACACCCTTGGTGAATGGTTTCGGAAATGGCGTATTGAAATAAAACCATCCAAAAGTGCGGCACTATACTTCACCCGCAGAAGAGCGAGTTAACTCCCATCCGTCACCCTAATGAATAGCCCAATACCATGCGTAGACAAAACTAAATATCTGGGTGTCGTCCTTGACTCTAAGCTGAGCTTCGCCCCGCACACAACTCGGGTTAGAAACCGGGCGACCTACGTACTCGGCCGTCTATAACCCATGCTAAATGCCAACTCAAAATTGTCCCTTCGGAATAAGGTGACTATTTGTAAGGCGGTAGTTCGTCCCATTATGATTTATGCGTGCCACACCTTATGTGCGCGAAAACCGGGCACGCATGTCCACAACAGATAGGCCGAGTTCAGGTTATACAAAATCGATTTTTGCGTAGAGCCACGGGAGCACCCTGGTTCATGTGCTATATAAACTTACACGCTCGCTCACCATCGCTCAAATCCTAAAGTTGGCATCACGCCACTACTTTGAATCCGCCGCAACCCACCCGAATCCACTAGTAAAAGGTGCCCCCTCCTTCAGGCCCATTCCACTGGGCTCGTTTAAGCGCAAATACCGTTGACCGCGGCACGCGCTGCACTTTTCCGATGATGACACAACGCTTGCGATCGCGAGACAAGAGCGTCTCAAAAAACAAAGAATAGGCCGATCTCGCCGGCGAGTGCTTCGAAATGCATATACTAGATGCCGCCGCGTTGCGGGTAGGTTCTTCCCGGATAGAGAAGTTGCTGTTGGAGTTTTTTCCGCCACCGCTTCTTCTCCAAGCGATGATGCATCCCGAAGCGGTGGCAAAATAAGATGTAGTTCTCCCCTTAATTAAGTAATAGCTACCGACCGAGCCGAGGTCCGGACCTCTCGGGCACCGTCGAGTCGGAATGCTAGACGCGAATTAAGTGCCAATCCAAGCCAAGGTCCCATCCCGGGGGCCCTTGAGCCTGAGCACTCGATGGAACGTCCGCCGAAGCGATCTAAGATCTCGGCGGTCTCCCAATCCGGTCACGCGCGCAGTGTACCGGTCCGAGCCGAGGTTTCCTTAGGGAGCCCTCGAGCTAGCCACTCATAAACGAGGTTTAGACCAGGCACACTAAGCGCTAAAAAAAACTTATACGAGAATCGATTTCGGTAACGAATATATTTTTAATTCAGATATCCGACAGTTTCGGTTACGGTTAGATTCCAAAACTATTCTTTCACCCGCCATTCAATTTAATAATACCTAAGTCCTAATGGTGGTCGCTGACGAGACGTCCCGGACGTCTTCCTGAGGTTGTTTCCGAGGCTGTGTGCCGCCGCAGTTCTCCATACATTTAAGGTCGCATTTTGAATAGCTCGCGCACATTTCTCCGCTACTACGCCCATATGTACGTCTTGCCAATGACCGTATTAAGTAGTTGCGGAACGCCTTGGACGTGAACTTTCATATTATATTTTTACAGCTATTTTTTTTAAATACTACGGAGCTCATTTTACGGGGCCATTTCGAAAGAACATAATTTGAAATAAAAAAATCCGAATCATAATTGGAGGCGAAATCAATACAATACATTCAAGCATATAACATTCTCCTTTTTTGAAGTCATTTTAACTTATAGTTTTAGTAGGGATAGTCGAGCCTGTTCTAATCTTTTGCACGCGCTTTGCTGATGGACACCAGCTAGATTTTGTCGTTTTTTTTGTCTTTTCTTTATATAGTTCCTTTTCGATTATGCCTACTGTCTCATTCTCTCGTATCCCTGTATAATTAAAATTGAATGACGATTTCCCTTTTTCCTTTATAATATTATTTAAGGTTCGCAAAACGATCGTACGTCCGTATTTGCGGTTTCTATGACCGCTGAGCTCGTAAGTTGTTTGTATCGAATTCCGCCATATCTGGTTTGGCGGGAGTCGACCTCAAGTGTCAAATTACGGCGCACTTTTGGCGCGAAAGTGAAAGACGCCAAAACGCAGTGTTGTCATGGCGCTAAAAACTTTACGTATTTTTTTTATGGAACGGAAGACAAACGAGCAGACGGTTCACTTGATGGTAAGTGATCCCGTCGCCCATAGACACACGCAACATTCGGAGAGTAGCGAGTGCGTTGTCAACCTGTGCAATTGGATACAATAGGTTTATTGGATAGGATGGGTCGGAATTAAGGATTTGGAGGGGATAGGAGTGGGAAAAGAACAGGGTAGACATGGCCACCCAGCATCCCCAAAAGTTATGCATACTTTATTTTATGCCAACTTTATAAATGGCGGTGGTACTTCCCCGGGTGAGAAAAGATGTAATGCTCTACCACCTGAAACATATAATAAAAAACAATAAGCATATATAAGAATTTTCGACCAGTTCAGAATAAATGGTACTTAGAATTAGATTTGTCCTTTATTCTTCTCAATGAATTGCCATGATTAAAGTTGCTAATTTTTTAATTATGTTCTGAGGAAACTTTTAACTAGTTTTTTAGGGTCCGAGGTCCCCCGAGGTTAAGAGCCACATTGCTCGGAACTATTGCGCACCTTAGTAGCTACGCCACTGCGGACGGCCATTCCTTCCCTCTCCTTCAAATCCTAAACATGTTCCTGGCCCTTCCTATCCAATAAACCTGTTTTATGCAATCTTACAGGTTGACAATGCACACGTTCCCACACAACACCTCTCTCCGGGAATTGTGTGTGTCCATTGGTGACGAGATCTCTTAACATTAGGTGCACCGTCTACTCGTTTGCCATCCTTTGCACAAAAGAGAGCTTATAAAAGTAACACGGCACTAAATAAAGAAGTACTAATTTTGTTTTTGAGACTTACGCGAATATTAGACATTTTTAAATTAAACAACTTTACGGATTTTATCGCGGTTCATTTTCCGTAATTAATCAGTAAAGTTGTTTAATTCAAAAAAAGTACTAATTTTAAAAGTTTTGTCCGTCTGTCTGTCTGGATCGGCTTATCTCCTAAATGTCTGAAACAATTTTGACTGTGTTTCTTTTGTCTGTATTATTGGCTAATGGTATAAGTAACTTAGTCTAGTCTAGTTTTATTTTCGAAAAAGCTTTTATTATTCCGGGTAAAAAATTTAAACCCATAATATTTGTTAACTATATCAGAATACAGCATAATATGGTTTCGACCGCAAATTAAAAATAAAAACAAACACCGTTAAGAATTGAGAAAAAAAAACAACAACATACTATTGTTGACGTTTATGTTTTCCTAACTAAGGATATTTCAAAACATATTCATATTATTAAAACTATATTTTAGTGGCAGCATGTTTTATAAATATAGATAAGTAAAAAAACAGCACTCTAAAAGTGCCGATAGAAGTAAAAAATTAAAAAAAGGCGCAGAATTAAATAATAACTATGAGAAACTATTGGGTAATCGAAAATAATAAATAATACCAATTATTTCATATAATCGGGTACACTCGCCGGTCTCAAGTTCACCGATCGAGCTTCTCACCCCTGAGTGTGACGGATCAGCCTCACTTACAGCCTACGGAAAAATGTATGTGTGGTGCTTCTCGTTCGGGTACACTCGGCGGTCCCGAGTTCACCGATCGAGATTTTCATCTCAGAGCGTGACTGATCAGTCTATTCTACAGCCTATAAAACAATCTGTATGTGGTGCGCCAAAAGAAGTTGCACTTCAAAAGATCATAAAAAATTGGATACAATGGATCAAGATTAAGCATTTGGAGGGGAGAGGAGTGGGAAAAGAAAAGAATAGATGGCTATTTTGCATTCTCAAAAATCATGAATACTTTAGTTTATGCCGACTATGAAAAGGGCGTTCGTACTTCGTTGGCCGCAGAAGTGCTGCACTTTCAAAAATTCTTTTAGAATTGTGTAGTCGATTTATTGGAGGTTTTAGGCTATAACATCACGCTATGTCCAATTGGAGCGGAGAATCGTTTTAAAAAATGTTGCAAAAGCGGATAAAACGCGGGCATAACCGAAGAATAGCTAGTATATTAACAAATGTTTGCTTAATCTGTTAACATTGTGCCGGGATGGCGTATTTTCGTGTCGACATCAATTATATGTTTACGATATAAGTCTTCGATTTCGAAATTTTACATCAATATTCACCATGAAAACTTGGAGATGACATTGAGCTTAAAAATGGGGGTCAATGGCGGTCTGTTGAATAATGGTGACCCGTGTCACACATTTTATAATCGCTCGTTTTGATTTATTCCCATATTTTGGTTTCTATGATGACGCCTTTCAGTGATGCCAACCGGGGGATTTTTCCCCAAATTTTGGGAGAGAAAAATTTAAAAGAAAAAAATTTTTCACTTAAAATTTAAATTCGTGAAAATTTATGAATAAAGAATTTTATAAAAAAAAAATGCTGAATGAAATTTATTGATTGATTGTTTAATGATATTTTATTATTTATAAATTATTTTAACGTATCATTTATAAGGCGAATGCTTAGTAATTGTGGAAATTTTAGCGGTTTTTAAATTGGGGCTTTGGGGAGATAAATTTTTGAGTTGGCAACACTGGACTCTTTATAAACCGACATCAAAAGGAGGAGGTTTCTTTTTTTTATGTAAATGTTCGGGTGTGATTCCGTTATTCATAACCTGATTTTAAAAATTATTTCCTTTTCCTGAAACGATATAGTTTCGATTCGGATTGGTCGTGTAAATTTTTCATATTTATTTTATTTTTTTATTTATCACATTTATTTGCAAGAATAAGAAAAAATATATCACAGATATACAGTTTTAAGGCGTTTGAGGTCTAAACCTATTTTATCCAATTTCCCAGGTAGGCAACGGCATCGCTCACCATCAAACGAACTCGTTTGTTTTCCTTTCCAAAAAAAACTGACATATTAAATATTTATCTATTATGTAACAATTCAAGCGGCGTGTAATGATTTTGTGTAATAATTGAATATATATACATATTATAAAATATAAAAAGCTTTCAGCACTTTTTCTGAATAAAAAAAATTGAATGCGATTTTTTTTACTTCACCGTCAGTTTGTGTAAAGTCATTCTTTCACGTATTAATACTATGGTATTAAGTTAGTCTTCAACGAAAGATTCTGATTTCCTTTTGGGTGACAAATAATAGCGAATTTTCGCTTAAACAAGTCCAGTTAAAGGCCACGGCTTCGCCCTTGGCGCAGAGTAGTCGACGATCCTTTCGATTATTGCATTGAAACGCTCCGATGGATATACTGGTAACACTCACTACCAACATCACTGATTATTTTTATCGTACCAGAAAAAAAACTTATCCCACTTCTGGACAAAGGGTATCTGGCATACTTCAGAGCGTGTGGGAACCACTGTACCAGATCCTCGCACACAATAAGTTAGTTATTTTTATCTACCTCTAGAAATTATTTATATAAAGACAGCATCGAGAAATAAATGCAAATGTATTCATAAAAATGCGCATTTCAATTAGGAGTTCGATTAGTGGGTCCGTCGCTGGTTTTGTGACCCCAGAGCGAAATGCTGAGGTAAGCTTGTCGCAAGGGGGCCAAGGACGCCCACAGAGCCATATTGACCTCTAACTTGATCTAGTAATACACAATAATTGTACAACTGTACTATTATGTCATTCATACGTGAAGTGGCTATTGTCTTTATGAATGTTTTTTAAAAAAAAAATCCACTTAAGGCAACCAATTTATTGTCCGACTTCAAAAGAGAGGAATCGTTCTCAATCCGGATATTTCTGTTTTTATATATATCCGCGCGTATCTCCGTCATTCGTAAAGAAATTTAAAAAATATTTTATTATCTTTAAGGGTCTTCTCAAATGGATTTATGAAGTTTTCGTCGAAATGTTGACGCGTATCTCCGCCATATATGAACCGATTTAAAAAAAAACATTATTAAACATATATTTCAGAAGTAAGTTTTAAGGCGTTCAGAGACGATTTTTGTAATTTTCCGCGAAAATAAACTTATTTGAAATGTAGTGCATTGGCCAATAGAGTTGCAGTCCTAGCTTATCATAGAGACTATTATTTACGAGAATATCAAAGTACCAGAAAATACTTTAAAATACTTTTCTGAAATTCATTTCTTACATAACACAAGAATGTTGCCAGTAAAAAGTTTTAAGTTAAAAAAATGTCAATTTCTCAAATAAATATTTGTTAAAAGTAATAAAGAATGTTAAATTAAAAAAAAGCTAAATGATAAATTAAAATAAATCATATTCTATTTTTTCTTGATATTTTTTTTCAATCTTATAAACAGGATAATTGGTGAGATTTTAACGAATAGCACTCGGTGCTCGATTGTCATCATATTTATGTAGTAAAGCGTGGACATGATGCCGGCAGCGAACAGATGGCCAGCTGACGCCGTTCATTGACCCGAAAACGTGTCCGTATACCTATGGATTTCGTGAATGATTACTCAATTTTCGATTAACTTTACTCAGTTGTATATTAATATTTGCTTTGATTATAACCTTTATGTATGATCTCGAATATTCGAGGTGACTTACCAGTAACTCTGTATAATAGGCATGGGCCACTTCAGTGATTTTTCACTTACTATCCGTTATATAACGTTCTCATTGTAGGCAACGATAACGTTATATAACCGATAGCAAGTGAAAAAACAGTGAAACGGCCCATGCCTACTGGGTTGTAACTACTAATCTGTCTATTAATTGTTTTACTCTAATTAATGTGAAAGAAACTATCTTTAAACGATGACTGGCTTACAGTGAAATTTTTACAAGTACCCCCCATTTGTATTAGCTTGTATACTGTGACAGGGTTACAGATCAGTTCAATACGGTTTCACGCCCATCATTTAAGCCGAGCGTTTAATTGATTTATTACATCTTAGATCTTCTCGCACTTTTGTTGCGTCATATAATTGTATTTGCTCAAATACCAGCGTTCTCATTGAGCGCCGGATGGCTGCGAGTCAACGACCTCATTATTGTGCGCGGCGGGACAGAATTTTAATTATATTTGTGTGTCTTTATCTATGACAAATTCTATAAAATCTAATAATATCCTACACAAAGATGAAGTATCTAAAAACTTGTTAAAAAAACTTCCTGCCCGTAACAATATTTCTATTGCATTTGATTAGTTTTGTTCTAAAACGACACGATAAAATTGCATCGTCACAATGGACAATATTTGCTTGCTTGTCATACAATAAACTTTATTATGCCAACAACTTTCGTACTGCAACATACTAACAATATTAGTATATATATTAGGTTAAATATTCTTACATACATTAGATATTATATATTAGGTCAAATATTCTATACAACGTATTGAAGAGGGATAGGGAGTCGGTCTATGCTGAAACCCATCGGTACCTCAGTGACGTCACCGCGCGCTCGCGGGCCGTCCAAGGACAGTAAACATTTACCAGGTCAACGAACGCCGTCTATTCACTTTTTTAAATTCGGCCCTGACAGTCCTACAACTACGATATAACGCGGTCATTTAAAGAAGGGGATTGTCTATGCCATTCTATCTCTCTTGCTGAGATAGTTTTTTAAACACTGCCTTGACTATAAGCTTTATGGTTTATGTTGCGAGAGCGATTTACTTACATAAATTCCACGTGCCCATAGACCCAGAAGCATTTGTATATACATAAATGCCATATAAATAATTTTTCCGACTGAGAATCAAACCTACGACCCACGACGCTGAAGCCAAAGGCTAAGACACAAATAGGCGAGCGGCTGTTTACAATCCCTTTCATCATGTAACCGCGCTGTACCAAAAGATCCGCGATAAATGATTGACGTACGAACTTGGCCAACTTTACATAATTTATTCAACATTTTTCCAATGAATGAATGTAATCGCAAACTGTGTACGCCCACTGAACTATTTCTCATAATTTCTGTGTCTAAAAATATAACGAAGTTAATTCATCTCGCGGGAAATATATACCTAATTGTTGCGTAACTGCAATATATATAAACCGTATATTTGTTTGTGTTTCGTACCGAAGTATTTCGTTATAAGTTTCGATACTACTCTCGATCTTTTGGCACATAGAATTAACTTACTTGTAGTTATTCCTTTCAAGTAATTAACCGACTTAAAAAAGAGGATGATTCTCAATATAGATGTTTCGATTTTTTTATGTACGTTCGGGCATATCTCCGTCATTACCACCGATTTAAAAATTATTTTTTGTCTGATAGACTGTTCTTTTGAAACGATAACATAAAATAAAAAAAAATCGGTCAGTAGTTTGTTCTTTAAATCAAAATAACAAAATTTAGAAATGTTCGTATATACCTCCGCCATTAATGAACTGATTTTAAAAATTCATTTTTTATCTGATGACTTCCAAGATGGTCCCGCATTTGTTTTATGAAAATCGAATCATTATTTTTTTTATTAAAATAACAGAGAGGATATGTTCGAGAGTATACCTTTAAGTCGGTTTTTGTAATATTCTGTAGAAATAAACTTGTTAGTTATCTTGGAACTTATTTTCTGAAACATTTCCAGTTATTTTTGATTACAAAAAAAACTGATGGACCGATTTCCATGAAAATTTTATGGGACCACCTCTTATATACTCCATAACTTACGCTTAAAAAAAAATAAAATCAGTTCATCACTTTTAAAAAATCCATTGACACACATACAATCGAATTTGAGAACCTCCTTTCTTTTTGTAGTCGGTTGACAAGTTATAAGTAGCGTCTTAAACTCTTATAACTTTTTTATGATTTAGTTCCAGACATAAATTTTTGCATGTTGTCATCAAATAAAATATCCCTTTTAAGTCGATTTCGAATTATGATTGATTGTCTACATATAAAACTGTCAAAAAATGTGAACGATTCTTTAAAAACATTAAGTTAAAAATCCATTCATTTCATGCATTTCAAAATTTAATTATAAATCTTTTAAAAATTAAAATTGTCATAGACAAAATTTTAAGGCCGAAAACCTCTACACTATGTTCGTTATATTTTATAGGTTATGTTAAAAAGAACGCAACAGTACCGCCTTCTGCCGCGATTTTATATTCGACCGTTGAACGGAACTAGTTTTAAATTCGGAATTCCGGTACACTTGAACTCTTATCGCATTGTCACAAATCCGGTTGGTTGAAATGGCTGGAAAAAAAATGGCGCAGCCGTTGTAGTCTGGATCAGTATAAAATGCTCAACAAAGTATTTAACGATGTTCTCCTTTTATTTTTAATGTCAACTTTGATATTGAATTTCGGTTGGCCGTTAAGCGCTGGCCATTTGTTAAAATTAAAAGCGGCAATATGTGTGTCGTTTTCAAATTGAAATCGCACCGGTGCAAATTAAGTTGATATTTTGGCGTGTAAAATTGATTATGAGGAAAATGTGCAGAAATCGTCGTCCTGCACATTAGGTGGAATCATATTTGCAAAGCATTAATGTAAGTTTTTACCGACTTCAAAAAGGAAGAAAATCGAATGTTTATATATATTTTTATGTCCCTTCGCGCATATCTCCGCCATTTGTGAACCGATTTTAAAAATTCTTTTTTCATCTTATAGGGCGTTCTTCCTACATAGTTCCATAAAATTTTTAGGAAAATAGGTTCAGTAGTTTTTCCTTTAAATCAAAATAACAAAATTGATTTTATGTATTTTTGCGCGTATCTCCGTCATTTATGAACCAATTTAAAACAATCTTTTTCATATGATAAAACATTGTTTGTAAATAGTCCCGTAAAGCAAAATCGGTTCATTAGTTTATTTTATATATTAATTAAATAAAAATAAAATCATATAAAGAAAAATAACAAAATTAAGAAATGTTCGCACATATCTCCGCAACTAATGAACTCTTTTTATTTGATAGAGTACACTTCCACAATGGTCCTACAATTTTTTTATTAAAATCGGATTAGTAGCTTGTTTTTAAAATCAAAATAACGGAAAAGATATGTTTCGAAAGTACACTTTTAAGGCGCTTGAAGTCGGTTTTTGTAATCTTCTGCGAAAATAAACCTTATTCTAAGTTATGTTGATATTTTTAAAGAAAATAAAAACACTCAGTGCTATTGTTATTACTGTAGATATATGTCGTGCGACCAAAACCGAAAATTTTCATCTAGTTTAAAAATTCCACCATTAATACATTGCATAAATACAAATGACCTCCTCTACGGAAACATTTCTATACGGGTAACAACTACATTGTAAACTCCATGTAACGTCACTCGATTTAACGACAAACCCCCTAAAGCGTCGACATCGCATGCCTTTGGTTTTCTTGCCTTACATTCAATGATGCACTCTTTTCATTTAACGACAACCATACAACGCCATAAAATGTACAGTCCCTTTAGTGTCGTTATATAGAGTTTACAATGTAATTCAAAAATGTAATCAAAATAGTTTTTTTAATTAAAAACAATCTAAAATATATTCCCGTAGTATTAAAGAGTTGACAATGGAGAAAAAAAAATAATCGACTTAAAATCTTAAAGTGTTTAGTGTCTTGAAAAAAGAAACTTTTTAATGATAACTATCCGGTCAAAAGTCCCATGCAAAAACTCTGGTTTACTTCTCATTTTGTCTACATAACCTCTTTGAAACAGTACGGTATGTTTATTACCTTAAGTTATATAGTTATTCTCGCAGTCAGGTCTGCCTGTTAGATAGGCAAAAAAGGCGGTGCGACGGCCTAGGGCGCTCGACTTCTTGCGAGGCACTGGATGGGAGAGCTGGCAACCCCGTGATAACGGTTTGTCAGCCTAGCTCAAAGTTTACTTAAACGTATAATTTAATATTACGTTACAATTTTATTTGTTTAAATGTTTTAGGATTCAAAATGGCGGATAAAGCTTGTGGAATTGAACATTATTCCAGATCATTGTTATTTGAAATAATATTGTATTTTAAGGTCCATTGTGAAAAAATATATTCTAAATTTTGTGGATTTGTTGGTATATTGGAATACAATAAAATAATATATAATATAAAAGACCTACAAATTTCTTTTAGCTTAGAGGAATGAATAAAAAGTCTATTACATAAATTTAACCTTACGTTTAAGAAATATACAAAAATTTTTGATTTTCTATAAAAATACATTTGTTAGCTATCTGCTTTTCACCTAGAAGTCAATCAACCAAATTAAGGACATCTTCCTCACGAAAACGGTTGGAAATCGTGTACCTTTAGCTAAAGCCTTGAAGCTGTTGCTTAAATGGACACGATTTACTACAAAGAGGCAGACAGACATACATTGCCTGCTAATAGCGTGGCCGAATGGAACAAAGGTCCATAGCTCACAATCCGACCCAATGCAAGTGTAGACAAT
>JAOCPS010209182.1:0-13947 GCA_025505425.1 Graphium colonna
GAACCGCGAGGTTATCGGGTCTAACCTCAGACTAGCTTAGTTGTCACCGTAGGGTATCCACTAGCCTCAATACGCGTGAGAATAATTAACTCGGAGTTAACTATTTATAAATCTAGAGAAACAAGCACGGCAAAATTGGTCGGTGCAATGAGAATTGCGCCTCGCAACAAGCCGGCAAGGTAGTGCTACCCTTTAGCCAGAAGCGCAAGCGCTTAACCGAACTGCCGGGAGCGGGGCGTCTGTATCGACGAAAGTCGAGGGGCAGACTGAGGATGCGTTCAGAAGCAGGAAGCGCGAGCGCTTAACCAGACTTTTGAGAGCTGGGCGTCTGTTCCGAACGGAGGTCGGGAGCAGACTGTAAGGTATCGGTTGACTTTAGATATGCCTTATAATTCCTTTGTGAACTAATAGCGTATATGTATTTGGAAAAAGCAGCCGTTGCGAACACTCTTAAATGTTATATCTTGTACCTATTTGTGAGAAATATGTGATATATCTAATATCTAATCTAATATATTTTAATATAAAATATTTTTGTAAAAAGTAGTTGTTTTATGTTTAAATATTAGTTTACTATGAATATAGAAAAATATTTATCATTGATGAAGTGATTTAGTAATGAAATCTCTTATTAAAAAAAACGGAATTCAGATGAATAATTAACCTTTAAATGTGAACTGAAGGAAAGAAGTTATGTATACAATAGTGTGATTTTTGTATTATTCAGAATTTTCGAAATCTTAAAGGTCGATTATCGAGGAAAGAATAGGTAGAGAAAAGTGTTAATTTTGAAGATCAATAAATATGCTAATAATGTGTATTATACTTGTTTTTCATAGAATTTCTTAAATGCAGCTTATGTATATGACTAGTTTAAAATTCATAACTACTGAATATTTTTTTTTATTCTATACAAGATCTTTAGTATAAATCTCCTATATGTACATTATTTTGATAACATATTATTTCAATAAAAGAATTTTTATAATTGTTTTTTTATTCTAAGAATCTGTGAATCCTTACATAATAACATAAACGACAAAGTGAATTTGTTAGCTTGCTACACTTTCCATTAAATTAAAAAAGGGTGTTTATTAAAATGAAATGAAATCCTTTCTTAAAAAATTGTAACACCAAGATATTCACACAAGGGTTTATAGTAGTCTCAATGAAATAAAATGAAAGAAATTTTGATAATAATCTCATGTTTTAATTGTATTTACAAAACTTGATAAATTATTCCTTATTACATCATTTCATTTCAACATACTTGACACTTTTTATATAAAGGTAGCAAATTGATTTGTGTTGTGGATTTAGTTTTCCCTTTGCGATGTTATTTATAATTCCAAATATAAACATGAAATCTCAATTTTGAACAAACTAATTAACTATCATCTTTTTACAATTCAATATATAAAATTCTCCAGTTTGGTGAGATACATGGTAAAGTTGCATTTTTATTAGTACTAATGGGAAATAGACTGATAAATCAAATATATTTTAATTGTTTTAGCCTAGTTCTTGTTATTTGCATTTGTTATAGAATACTACTGTGGCATTTTTTAATACTAGGTCCACTAGTACAATATAGGGCCTTGAGAAAATTTATTTGATAGAGGACAATGCTCAAAAGTGTTACTAAAAATTTTCATACATTAAGATCAAAGTAATATAGTAATTATTTTCATAATATCTTACGACATTACGCTTCGTGGATTTGATTTTTGAACAGGGAATTTAATTTGAAGTATAAAAGTATGAATTTTGCTTTACCTAAATGACATTTCAAAATTTTTCATAGACATTGCAGTGTAAACCATTTTCTATGAATCGATATTTCGATTTTATCGAATATCTCTGAACCCATGTTTTCTTTATGGAAATAACTTCGGAAAGAGTTAATGTATTAAGTCTACTCTTCAAAAAAAAATGTTTAAACTTGATGCAACTTGGTACTGCATTGTCTTTTCATAATTATTTTATATAATTAAAAGAGAAATTTTCATGTATTTCAAAAACTATTATTTATACTATTATACTTATGTACTAAAATTAAGAATAAACTGTTTTTAGATATTTTGTCTTTTACCTTGGGTTTATTTTATACATATATCCCCTAAATAAATATAAACCCCATTTTAGACTCAATTATTTAACAACAAAGCAATATAGTCATATGATCATTTATTTTATTATTTTTGTATATAATATATATATTGTGATTCTCTTTCAACAATTCATTGCTATGGAAACAAAAAAAAAATGTGAAGAAAATTATTTTAGACTATCCGTGTAACATCATAATTTCGATACATATGTTCTCCGTTATTTTGATTTTAAAAACAATTTACAGAACCGATTTTTCTAAAAATTTATGGGACCATTTATGACTATACACTATCAGTAAAAAAGTTTTTTAAAATCAGTTCATGAATAGCGCAGTTCAGTGCGAACATACAAACGAATTGAGAACCCTCCTTTTTGAAGTCGGTTATAAAGTAATATAAACACAACCATATAAATTTACATAATATACATAAAAACTACGAATTAACACATTTTTTTTACTGTGTTTGCATTGAGGAAAGATTTACATAATAATGTGTAATTATTTAATTGATATTTTAATTATTTTTTAAATATATTATGCGAATTAATGAAAATAAATAAATGATGATTAACAATCCGAAATCAGCTTTATTTCAGATCGTTCATTACTTTATGTGAATGTTGAAAATAAACTTTTATATCTTATTAAAACAAAGGTTTTTTTTGCCACACTTCTTACAAGATTCACAATTTCATAACCTATCATTTTTATTATTAAATACATAGCTTACTTAGCAACTTTACGCATTTTAACTATATACAGCGTAGGCGTGATGTTAGGCTGATTACACGCTAGTGTGACACCACAAGTGACATATAGAGCCGAGTACATTGATATACAAAAAACCTTGTGTAAATACACATTCAGTGCAGCAACGGCACAATTTCAAATTGTACACACATTTTGCAAAGGAAAGCATTAATCAAAAATTTTACTTTTTAAAAATGACTTTGTGCTGAACATAACATTAAGTTGCAAACAAATAAATAATGTTTTAGCTATTGAAGTTTTAATTGTATCTTTTGTTGGAGACAGTGTATCTGGTTGGCTTTTGGTGTATCATTGGTTAGGTATAAATCATAAAATTCAATTTGACAAAATCTGGTTAGATTAACTAACTAGGAATAGTGTCATTTTTAATCTCATAACAAATGGAATTGTTGAAAAATGATCAGTTGAGGCTATTTGATGATTTTGGCCTATACCAACCATGAATTAACTAACTAATAATATATATAAGTCAAAGAAATGAATCTGGCAGACGTTTTGATCCTAATTTGTCACAAAAATGTGTCAGTGTTTATATCATCCTTATGACATTAGGTTAATCACACACTATACTAGGCGGAACTATACTAAACTTATTTAAACGTTCATAAAATTAGGATCACTATACACTAGTGTTGTTTGACACTTAACAATAGAGTCCATACTTAGACCAGGTACACATTAGCAATGTTAGAAGTAACACCCTTCTATGTCGCATTCAGGATGGTGGCTTTTTATATGCGATTTTAAGCTAGCGTTTTGTATGAACGCTTGGCCGCATATATGACAACGATAGCGTCGGTCATTCGTATGAGTCCTTATGTGATATTGCAACGATTTCAATCTTGGATAACTTTTTTCACAGTGTTCACATCGGAAGTTTCTTTCGCCGGTGTGTGTTGCCATATGCTCCTTCAGTCTTGAGGGTAGGTAGAAACGCTGGTCGCAGTATTCACACTGGTGTTTCAAGACCTTTTGGTGGTTCCTTCTCTGATGTTCTGTCAAAGTTTTCTGCCTATTGTACACTTTGTCACACAAGTTGCAAGGGTATGTCCTCCTTTGCCCGTGAGCTTCGGTCAAATGTTTGTTCTTCAACGCATAAGACATGAAGCACTCGTCGCATCTGGGGCATCTTATTATAGCCTTCTTCCTGTGCACAATATCAACATGCATGTCTTTGTAGTGGTTCGATTTGAACACTTTGCCGCATACTTCACAAGTGTGTCTCTCGTCGTCCTTATGCCTCTTTAAATGTGCGTCCAATCGAGGCTTCTCAAGGAAACAAACACCACACACATCGCATGTATAATTACTGAAATGTTCCACCATATGAGCATTCAAAGTGTTGAAATCTTCAAAAACACCACCACACATAACGCACACCAAATCGTTCCATGTCAGTCTGTACAACAACATCTTATCGGGGGCCTCAAAATATATCTTCTTTCCATGAATCTGATCTATGTGATGTTTGAACTCATTCAAATCATCTATTTTAGTAGGACATAAGCGACAATCTATTCTGGTTATATCAATTTTAGGCATTTTCTTGTAACCCATTAGCAATTGGAATGGTTTTGTATCATGCGAAGCAGTATGTTCCCTCAAATCTTCTGGCTTTGGATAATAGTCTTTGCAATAAAAGCAATAGTAGTTGTTCCTTCTGTTCTTGAATGGGCACACATATGAGTACTGGATGATTGTAAGTAGGTTTTCTTCGGACATACAATCAAGGTCACGGTCATATGTGTTTTTCTTTTCCACTGGTGGTTTTTTACTGGCTTTTGGTGCGGACTTGGAGACGGACGAATCTGGAAAAATTAGGCATAATTATTTTCATGGTGTAAAAGAGGGTACAATTAGTTTTTTATATAATAGTTCATAACACCTTTGTTATAGCTTTTGCTGCATTGACAAGGCCACTCTATAGCATTATAAACCATAATATATTTATTTATTTTATACTTTACATACAATAGCAGACTTAATAAAACGATTCAAATGATTATGAAATGTTTCCTTAGAATTTTTTACAATCACACACTACTTAATAGTGGTACTAGTACACTTTTAAGGCGTTTGAAGTCGATTTTTGTAATTTTCTGTGAAAATTAACTTGTAATATAAAATAAGAATTAATATTAAGAAATTTACTTACTAGCTTTTTGTTTTTTGAGTGCCTTAGACTTCTTCTGGGTACCGTTTTTCTCCATTTTTTTTTTACGACCACTCTTAGATTTTCTTATGATTGGCTTATCAGAGTCCGACGAAGAGATGGAGTAATCACTGTCATCGTCCATCAGGCCATGGTCATCTAGAGGCAAGGCCATCTTATCTTCATCTTCTTTCTTCAGTTTTAAATCTGTGAAGGTGAACATTTATACTTATAAAGTGTCTTTCTGCTTCCTAGCCCTATTCCTAAGTCGGGTCGGTTTCTTATCAACCATACATGAGCTGAATATCAATTTTTACACAGCAGGACAGATATCTGACCTCCGCAACCCAAAAGAGATAAACAGTTCAAAGGAGGGTTTACTTGTCAGGATATTTGTAGTCACTGACATCCTTTAATGACTGTCAAAAGTATTCCTGATAACCGAGACAGAATTTTAACATGACTATCAGAAGCATGAATCATCTTACTTTACAGGCTATTGGGTGTTCAGCCCATATTGCCCTAACATAACCAAAAAGCAACAACACAAAATTATTGTGCCCCTGTGCCATGAAGGCGGTAATTATCCTACACAGCTTTTTTCTCTGTGATTTAATTTTTAAATTATTCAGTTAGTCTAGAAGTATAAATCCTTGCTATACAAATTAGAGGTCGACAGATCGAATCTTGTAGGGATGTGATCAATTTTTTTAAGTCAATGCGGGCTGATCAACAGAAAATTGTGATGATCTATGCTTCTGATGGTTACGTAACAAAGTCCTGCAGCTCATCTCCCTCCAGTGGTGTCGGCAGTAAGAGTCAAGGAATGGAAAGTGCAGCTTTAAAAGTTTTACAAAGTCGGCATAAAAATAAAGTATGCATGACTTTTTGTGTTGACTGATGGCCATTCTTACTTACTTACTTTTTTTTTAATTCAGATCATGGAGTTAAAAATTTTATGTTCATTGGTGATCATTTTTAAGTATTTATTTGCTTAATAATTTAGTAATTTCTGACTAATAAGCTTTGTCACTAATAAGCTGATCGCTAGGTCAAAGTTCGCAACATTTACTATTTTAAATTGTGCAGTACACATATATCTCCTGCAATCTATATGTTGACAGTCGCAATGTACCTTCAGCCACGTCATCAGCCGAATAGTCCCCGCCCATGACGTCATCGATGGAGTGGTGATCGCTGACGTCATCATGCGGCTCCGCTTTTAATTCTATAGCGGGCAGCACCACATCTTTCTTCGGTTCTGATAGGTCTGTAAGTAGATAAACAATAAAATTATTTTTAACTGCCGACACAAAAATATATGTCTGTATGTCTGTTGGTGGCATCATAGCTCCTAAAAAGATGGACAGATTTGGATGCAGTTTTTATTATTTGAAAGCAGGTTTTTTTGTAATAGTTTTTTTAGCAACATCCAATTGCTTACCATCTTTATCTTCCAGCTTCGAGTGGAGAAACAGTTCTTCACATTGCAGCACCTGTTGTCTAAAGGCAATGGCATCCCTTAATCGGACCACACATGTTGCGCAGACACCTGAATCCTTCATTTCTTCATCCACATGAGACAACTGGAAATAAATAGAAAAAGGATCTTTTTCTCAAATAATGATAAAACTTGCTTTAGCTACAGAAAAATTTTATTCTGGAATGCATTGAAAATAGAAGCAATATAAGCTATACTAGTAGTACATTAAATAGGAACAGGATACAAAACATGTATGTATAAAATAAATGTGCCCAAATAAAGTTTGTTCTCTGTTAGAAAAAAGATATATAAAGTCATATCTTTGAGTTAAAAGAAAGTCTTGTAAAAATTGAAAGGACGGATTTTGGCATGTAACTATGTGGTGATTATGAAATAATAAAAAAATGGGTCACATAGTATGGTAACATTGTCATATGAAGTCAAAAGTTAAACTGCATGGACAACTTAAATAGAATAAAATAGAATATATTTTATTGTACACACCAAGAAATACAAAACAAAACACACATAAAAAGACCTTAAAATTAGGTAGTACAAAGGGTGGCTTTATTACTTAGGGTAATCATTTCCAGGCAACCTTTGGATGGAAAAGATGTCACAAATAATTAAAATCTATTAAGGTGTGGGTAACTGTACTAATTGGTTATAAAAATAATTTACTCATCATAAAAGAAATACATAAATAGATAGAAAAATAAAAAATAAATATACTTATGCAAATACATACATATTATATGTACATACAAATACACTGGAATGTGAAAAAAAATTAAGTGGATAAATATACATGAATATATATAAATAAATACTTATATACATAAGATATTAACATTTTAAAGCAACAAGAAATCATCTTCAAACAAAGTCTATTAAATGTAGTTAGAGTTTGAGCACATCTGTTTAACATGCATAAACTGCTAGGATCTTAACAATATTTATTACTTCAACTGTACAATAACACTTTTATAAAATTTCTCATTAGAAAACATTTGCATACAAATAAGCCTATGTACACAATGAGAGTATCAAAACATCCACACAATAATGGCTAATTGTATTTTGCCTAGGAAAGCTTCAACCATGATTTTTTTCGGCATTTGATATTTCTTGTGTAAACCACTGTTCTGTATATAATATTGAATTTGCAAAACAAATTACTGCTGTCATTTTAATGCCCGTTTGGCTAGATGGTTGTCGGAAACAGAAGACTAGGCAAACCAAGAAAACTTTGTAGGTATATCAATGACACAAATGAATGGTTTTTATAGTCTTTTTAATATTTCTGGTATTTAAAAGGACAATAAAAATCATTCATTTTCAAAATTGATTGAGTGGTAACATTTTTTAATTATTTGGAGTTATTTCTTCACTGTAATAAATAGTAAATAAAATGGATATTCCTGTATATACTCAAAATAGTGAATGAATTTGCAAAGGATAAGTGGAAAATAAATCTTCCCTGGACTATACTATTAGTTCTAGACATCAACATAATTTTCAATTCAATATGAGTTTAGCTACCAAAATAATTCCCTTTGTGGAAACATGACCTCTGAAATGACAGAGTTGAAGATGTGTTGATATACAAAATATAGAATTATATGTCCACTGATTTTGACTTGGTTGGGTCTCACTGTGGTATCTGCTATGCAAAGTGCCTGTGATGTTTAATTTTAAAGCATCTTTTTATCGGGGTAATTGGCGAGTAAGCAGAAAGTTGAACGAATATTCAAAGAATTGCTAAATATTGCAAAATCAGACCAAAAAGTGAAATACTTTTATCTTTATTATGTTGCAATTATTACCCTCCTCAAAATATTCATTGTTTCATAAATTGCAATCCAAAGAGCAAAGCAATATTCAGATCAAAAAGGTTATTTGGTATGGAAAAATAAGACGCATACCAATTTAAATAAGACTGATACTCACTAGAATACCAAAGCAATCCATGATCATTTCCGAGTATACTTCTTTCTTCTCCATCCAAGTGTACTCCGCAGTCAGTATCCTACATTTTTTTATAGCACGACAACATCGGCAAAGTGCGGGGTCTATTATGGGGCCATTGTTTTTCACAGTGGTCATTGTGATTACGAAACAATATGTTAGTTTTAATTCAGCTTATGACTCTACAGAGGCATTGCTTTCATATATAATAGCAATAGTTATTCAAAACAATATTAACAAGTCAACAAAACAGTCCGGTTACAATTTTATACAACACAACAATACAAATTACAATCCCACAAGCCAAACTAAATGTCAACGTCAAGTGACAGCAGACTCGATAATCGATATCGGTTTTTTATTGATGAACAAACTATTTATAACTTTATATTTTATCAATTTGCGATTAAACTTATGATAGTATCTAATTATCTTTAACTTATTTAACACAATATTATATATAAGACTTGGCAAGTGATACTGTTAACCAAACAAATCATAGCTTAGCAAAGTTTTATACAAGAAGACATGTTATTTAAAAACACATAAGGAGACTTCCTATTACAAAAAATAACGTCTTGTAGAAGGAATATGGACGTTGTTTACACATGAATACAGAAATTTCTATTGGCCTAAACAAAGTCCAGAAAAAAAGACATAATAAGTTGAATGATGATTGTTGCGACTGCAATAAGAGGATCGGGTATTTGGGCGGCCAGAGGAGTCGTAAAAAAATTACGGGTAATTCGACGTATTCCCGATAAGAGAAAATATGGGGTGACTGCAAGTATATAATTTCAGTCCAAATAGAATAATTTTTGAATTATTGTTTTTTTAACTTTTCAAAATAAGTCAAAATAATTACTTAATTATTTTGACTTATTTTTTACTGTATTACATATAGTTTTTACACGTTTTAAATAATTTATTTAAAACGTGTAAAAACTGGTTATTTGTTAATTATAAATCAACAATTATTGGTCCAAATTTTAATACGAGACGAAAAACAAATATTTTTTTGAGTTTTTTTCCATTAAATGTTTTATAAACGAAAAAAAAATGTTTCGAAACTTAGCTTTCAGGTTGTTTTCAAAATATAACCGTTTTCTTAGTTCTCCAGCTATGCATATCAGTAAGCAATTTGCGAAGTCGTGAAAAGACGTATTTTCGTTCTTGAAATTTTCTAATTTTGTAATTATGAAAAGCACGAGTTCGCCCTCTAATGTAATACTGCTCTCATCTCTAGACTGGGGTTCCTCACTACCAGCTCCTTCAATTTGTCTGAATTCAATGTTGAGCACCTCATCATTGTTGACGACCAAGCTCTTTCCGGTCGGTTTGACACTCTGCGAAGGGATGTCACGTCTCTTTGCGTCCTCTGCCGTATTTATAACGGGGAGTGTTCTAAGGAATTGTTCGGTTTAATACCTGCTGCTAACTTCATTTATCGTACAACGCAATAAACCACCCAATACCATCGACACCACCTGATTGTTGGCTCTCCACTACTGTGCATTTCCGTCGCCACTTCCTGCCACGTACGTTTTCTCTATGGAATGAATAGTCGCCAGTGGTATTTCCGGACCGAAGCCGATTAGGGACCTTCAAGAAAAGCTTACTCCTATCTCAAAGACCGGCAACAAGTCTTGTGAATCCTCTGATTTTGCAGGAGTTCATGGGCGGTGGATCACTTACTATCAGATCAGCCGTCTGCTCGTTTGCCTCCTCCATAAAAAAGGGTGGAATAATATGAAAAAAAAAATTAATATGAAATTATTATACCTCTGCGAATATTTTGATTAACATTCTCATTCTATCATCTTTCCATTTTACTGGAATTTATCCATAGTTTTGTTACTATTACCATAAATATATCTATGTTCATTTACGAGCATTTGTGTTTTGTATAGAGATTTTTTTGGTATAGAGATTTACTTATGACTTCAAATGATAACCTGGTAATCAAACCTTCAAATGATAAAATCAAGTGTTATACATTGATAATGTAGTTACTAAAATATTTCTTAAAATTCATTGTTGATACTTTAAAAAGTATCGATGCTTTAATGTATCGATTATTTTCACCCAGGCTTAAAGCTGACCGCGAACATAAGATTTGTTTCAGAAAAAAAAAATTAAAAAGGGGAGAGGATTGCAGGAAGACAGCAAAAACGATTCTGCTATACGCAAAGTAACCGGACTTATGCCAGCGCCAGTCTTCTGTTCAATAATACAATATCAAATTTGTAGTTTTCGAAAATTTCTTACCGAAATTCACAAACAAGGAAGCAAGAATTTTAAAATATATGAAATTATTTAGAAAACACTTTCCTGGTTGCCACAGCCTCGATCTTAATTCTCGGCGTCGACATATCGAGCGACGTACAGCTCCGCAGTCACCTGGAAGGCAAAGCTAAGTTGGCTTCTAATAAACTTGGCGTCGTCCTAAGCAGGGTAAGCCAGCCTACTCACCACATGCAGCTTTATAAAATCTATAATCAATTAACGGAAATTTTACAATATCTGTTGTAGAACAAATTCATTTAGATAAAGTTATGTCTAGATGAAGAGAAGAGGTCGTGATCACGTAGAAAATATACCGGCCAACTAATAGCCTGTTAAGTCCTGCCAAGAGCTTCTGTTATTTAGAGAGAATTCGCTGAGTAATTTTGTGTGACACACATTTGTACCGGTCCTAATTCAATGTGTACCATATTAACGCTCAAAGTATTCAGGTCACTACAGTGATCTATACGAGGTTTTTACCGACGTCAACGTTCATGCCGTCCTGATTTCGGAAAGTTGGTTTAAACCATCTCTTCTTTCCACAACTTACCCCCTTCCTGATTTTACTCTAATTCGCAACGATAGAAAAGACAGGAGGGGAGGTGGTGTTGGTTGGTTGGGAGTTGTTTTCCCTCTTGCAATTTCTTGTTCTTCTTCTTCCATAACTCCAGAATTTCTGCTTTTGGAAGTTTGCGTGAAAGGAGCTAAATGTGTTCTTGTTGTAATTTACTGTCACCCTTCTATCGATTACTTCTCCAGTCTCGAAACGATTCGGGAATATTTAGGGTTGGAATACGCGCACCACATTATCATGGGTGATTTAAACACAGATCTCCGTAATCCTCGTTCCACTCGTTCCTCCAAACTCCTAATTACAGTGGAGTCAGCTGGACTCATATTTTCCACTGCAAGCTACTCACCACAACAAAGATAGTGAAGACACCTGGCTCGACTCTCGTTTCCTTTTACTCCCAGCACCACGCTCCCGGTTTCTCCCATCATGACCTTATTTACCTTTCCTATCTCATGAAACCACCTAAACCTGTTCCTAAGTCCTTGAATAAACATCAAAAGGCTTCGTGAAGATGCCTTCAATCTAAGGTAGGATAACGTGATTACCGCCGGTACTGTAGACGAGAAAATCAGGAATTTTAATAGTGCCGTGATCAATTTATATGACATACATGCTCCTACCAAAAATGTCAAGCTTAAGCGTCCGCCAGCACGATGGATTACGCCAGGCGTTCGAATGGCGATGAGGCGCAGAGACAATGCTTTTCACAAATTTAAGAGGAATCGGTGCGTCGACAATTGGACTGTGTATAAGGTTGGAAGGAATCGATGTAATTAGATCATACGAGTTGCTAAACTCCCACATCTATATAACATCACATCTTCCTCACCCGCTGATAATTGGAAGTTTCTCAGAATTATTGGAATTGGCAAAATAGCGCAATCTGAGAATCAGTGCTCACTTGATCTCGATCAAATAAATCTTCATTTTGTTTCCCATACTCCACAGGATACCAGTTTCAATAACAATACAATTGATGACATAAAGAGTACGGCTCGTTCCATTATTAACCCTTTCTGCCTCTCGCCAGTTGCTACGGATGAGGTCAAAAAAGTTATCCTGTCTATCAAATCAAATGTGGTGGGTTGTGATAATATAATGCCGCATGATTATGTATATCCTAGACTATCATCTCCCACTTATTTCCCACATCATTAACTTTTCGTTCTCTACAGGAGACTTTCCCTTAATATGGCGCAAACCTTATGTCATTCCTTTGCCGAAGATTACTAATCCTTCTGTATCTAAATATTTCAGACCTATTTCCATTCTTCCCTTTCTTTCGAAGGTACTTGAGGCTTGTGCGCACAAACAATTATCTCAGTTTGTACTCTAACAAACTGTTAAGCCCTTTTCAGCCTGGCTTCAGGCCTGTTCATAGTACCGTTCCTGCGCCCAAAATCAGTGGCGATGTTAGGGCGGACATGAAGGCTTTTAAAATCACCCTGCTAGTTTTAGTAGACTTTTCCAACGCCTTTAACCCTATTACCCATCTTATTTTTTTTTATGATCTCATCCACAGCACAGGTTTGGTTTCCAAACTATCTTCAGGATCGTGTAGTGTGCATTAATGACGTGTTTTCTTGTTGGCGTAACTTGCTTGCTGGTGTTCCTCAAGGCGGCATTTTATTTCCAATGTTATTTTCACTTTTTATCAATCTCATCACTCAAAATCTTCAATGCCCGTATCATTTTTACGCCGATGATTTGCAGGCTTATTCACAGGCTAGTTTCGATTGTCTAGATACAGCAGTAAACTTGATTAACAGAGACCTCGAGCATATAAAAAGTTGGCCCGACAGATTTGGTATCTCTGTTAATCTCGTTAAATGTCAAGCAATCATCATTTGGAAGTAAAAGAATGTTAAACAAATGACAAACAACTGCTTGACCTCAAATTGTTTTTGATGGCATAATTATTCAACCTAGTCCTGTAGTTAAGGATCTCGGGTTATATATAGATTTTAACTTAAGCTGGCACGCTCACGCAATGCATGTGAGTCAGAAAGTTATCGGTATTTTGCGAAGTCTATACCGCTTTAGGAAGTTTCTCGCGTCCAAAACAAATGCAATACTGGTGCAATCCTTAATTTTTCTTCAAATTGACGATGGTAATGTGTGCTATCATGACCTGAATGCACATCTCCTCAACAAATACGACCGTCTTCTAAATAACTGCATTCGATTCGTCTTTAATCTTCGCAAGTATGACCATGTGTCTACTTTCATTTCCCAACTTAATTGGTTGCCCATACGTCAACACCGAAATTTGCGTACTCTCACTACCCTACATTCTTTATTAATGTCTGCTAATCCCCCATTATATCTGGCTTCTTAAATACGCACGCACGCACGCACGCACGCACGCACGCACGCACGCACGCTCACACACACACATACACATATATTTGTTAAAAAGTAGTTTTTTATCGACTTTATGCATACCTACTTAATTTTCTCTGCATCGTCCTTAGGTTGTCTGGTGGAGAATATCTTTGGCATTAAGCCCACCTATACACTAGCGTTGCAGAACAATCGATAGTTCGACTATCGATAGTTGACCTTGAAAATCAGTCGAACTATCGATAGCTCCATCGATA
>JAOCPS010209509.1:0-13942 GCA_025505425.1 Graphium colonna
GATGTTATTTATGGCTTAATATATTAATTTAAAATCCATTATTTTCTGTATTATATTTACATTATTCAGCACATTTTTTTACATTAACGGGGAATTATTTCCTACCCTGACAATTTTACACACACATTGGAGCATGCGTTTTTACAAGTTGTCAAAACACACATGTCTAAAAGTAAGCATCATTCAATTTGTCAATTTTGTTTGACAACGCTCCATCTGGATTATTCTATAATCTGAGCTAATATCAATTTTCTTTGCGTTCTTTTCTTCTCATATTATGTGCAAATAACGATAAATCTATTGTAAGACAAGAGCTAGAGGGAAGTAATGCCTTTTATCAATTTTATTATATTTACAGTTGACCTTAAAATCTATACGTTTCTAACTTCATGAAAATGCAACTTTTCAATGCCTTCAAACTCCGATAACGTCCACCTTTGAGCTTAATTTCAGTTCGGAGCCACGTTTTCATACCGAGGGCACACAAAGAAATCGCAAGAAGTAAGAACGCTGGTAGCGGCAGTAATTTCGAGCTCATGCAATTTCACCATGACAATTCTCAGTGTATATGCTGCATAATCACAGAGAAAAAATCTTTTTACCGTAACAACTTTTTATATGACGTTTCATTCCGCGAGCAGATTCAAAGAAAACACCCAAAATATGTCGCATTTATCACATACTTTAAGATCCATGGCTAATAAACATGTTTTATCCTGTTATTAACCAAATTACTAGCATCTGACGCTGAAAGACAATACAACAGTAATTTTTCGAGTAGAAACAAGTTTAAATTTTTAATAAAAAAAAATATGTGAGCTCGGACTGACTCTGACATTTTAATCGTTTAGATATTTGGACTATTATTTTGCATATTGTTCGTCATCTCTTCAAAACTTGCTATGTAACATTTTCCAAAAAATTATACAGTAAAAGTTTATATATTATAATAAAATAAAGCATTCTTTTATTCGTAAAAATGACCCGAAAGATTAACGTGGCATATTTAAAAACCGTCCGTAACAAATGCCTATTGCGTCTGAAACATCGCATTTTTATGTTCATCGAGCAAAAAATATTCAATTACCTTACTTAAAATTGTACATATTTATGAACGTGATTGGCGTTAAAAGAAAATATTGTAAGGAATACTGCACAAAAATATTTCTGGAACATGAGAAGTCAACAATTCGCATTTAGGCCGCTTGGCGGACTATGCCCTATGCCCTATGCCCACTTGTCTAGAAGAGGCCTTTGCCGAAAAGGGGGATAAGTAGAAAATAAGCTTTCTTTACTTTTTTTAGGCAAATATAACATACGTATTGCATGTATTTTTTAAACTGACAATGAAACTGTAAACTATTGCATTACATTGAGGGGATTCTAACCACTCCCGCTGAATTATGGAGGTCAACTACCTATAGCAAATATTGTACTAACGGGCACTGAAATAAATCCACTGCGTTCTGCATTGTAACTAAGCAGACACATGTTGATGCGTTTTGGTGCACTGCGCTAGTTTGGCTAGACATCATTTACTAGTGGCTATTACTTCGGCTTTAAACGAGACACACGCCCCAAAATGCTCTCGAAACTGTGTATAATGGCAGCAAAAAGTTTTACACCGTAATATTCTAAAACGTAGAACATTTACCAGTGCTTTGGTTGCGCATAACAAACGCTGATTAAACTTGACAATTTATGAGAAATTATCTGAATAAAATTACGAGCGTGGTCGTTAAGAGCAGAAGTTATCCTGTGTCCCTCAATACTGAATAACGTAAAAAGCTCAATGAGATGTAATCAAAAAATATTCGTTTTATTTAGTAGCTTGATCCATCTTTAAGAGTAGCACGTTACATCAAAATTGTTTTCAAACATAAATCAAGTTCAAATATCACTTATTGCAACGACTCTATAGTAATATAATAAGAACTGAATTAAAAAAATGCCCGTAACGTCAAACTTTATTCAATAGAATATTTCATGCTATGCATCGCTTTAACATTTATATTTAAATTTACTATTTTGTAAAAAAATGCAAAACGGACTATATGTTAATGCCATATTTTCCGAATTAGAAAACAACATAGCTCGAAAAAAAAATAATTCGAAACAATTATATATCTATAGTATTATGACGCTCGATTTACAATCGCGACTAAGAAAACCGATCTGTACAGGTAGGGAGTTTTACAAATCGAAAATATTTAAACAACGACATCTATTAGTGTTCACCACAAATATACAATACTGAATAACGTAAAAAAGCTCAATGAGATGTAATCAAAAATTATTTGTTTTATTTAGTAGCTTGGTCCACCTTTAAGAGTAGCACGATACATCAAAATTGTTTTCAGACATAAATCAAGTTCAAATATCACTTATTGCAATCGACTCTATAATAATATAATAAAAACTGAATTAAATATAAAAAAATGCCCTTAACGTCAAATTTTATTCAACAGAATATTTCGTGATATGCATTGCTTTAACCGACTTTACAGTTATTTATATTAATGCCATACTTTCAGGATTACTACCTAGAAAACAACATGGCTCGAAAATAAAATTAATTCGAAAAAAATATATATATCTATAGTATTATAACGCTCGGTTTACAATCGTGACTAAGAAAACTGATCTGTACAGGTAGCCAGTTCTAATCTATTAGTGTTTACCACAAATACAACATTGAACACGTTTCGACTCACGCAGCACAGCACTAGTTTATTCCAACAAAATGATTGGAACGTGAAAGTAAATTTGAAAATTATAGCGCATTGTGCAGACGTGCGTGGGTTTGGTGCAGTGCGCTAGTTGAGCGTTATTTACGAGCGATTGCTCTTAACGGGCGACTTGAGCGGTTAGACAACATAACATGAGACATCGCCTTTGTCTGCCGGCGATAACGAAGAATATTTTAGAACGTATCAAATATTCTACGCTGGTAAATTTGGAAAAAATTGAATACAAGCTATTTTATATGCGACTAGTATTCGTTTTAAATGTTCCGTAATGCACTAGGAAGTTTTTAAAATTAGTGGAGAGACGTTTATAGATGTAGAAGTTATATTCAATATGTAGAATATGTAAATATTAAAAATCCAAAAGTTGGTTTCTAAATTATGTGAAAATAATGTTTTTTCAACCCCCTTCCCATACAACGAAAAGTGATTTAAGAAATATATTTCGACTTGCCCCATCGTTGCAAAATACTCTATGAAATATAAAAACTAAATTCAAACTATGTACATCAAACCCTCTTATCTCGAGACATCTTAATACAAAGTTAAAATTAGAGAGCATTTTACTTACAAATGTCCTAACAATATGAATGGATTCACCAGCAAAATAAAATTTGACGGTATTTATTTTGTCAAGCGGTCGGACGGACCATCGGATGGCTACGGAATCCTTAAATGTGCATGCCTGACACGCTCTTGGCAGGTTTTTTATAATTAGGAAATTATTTAGTTTGTGAATTCATCCATATAACCCTAAGTTTACACTGACGCAATATTTACATAAACACGTATTAAACTTTCTCTTTTTTGTTGACAAATTGAACTGATTTCGCATCCTTTACTTTTTTCTCTTATTTGCAATATATCAACTATCTATTTATAAAATACTCCATGAACATGAAAAACACAAAAATTTTCCCCTATTCCATCTATACCTACTAGCATATCCCTACCAGTAGGGATATTTGGAATTTCTTTTCCAAGTATTCCTACTGGTAGGGATACTTTTTCATTTATCCCTAGTAGAAAGGTAAAGGTTTATTCGCGAACAAAATTCAAGTAGTTTTAGTACTTATGAGAATATCAAAATGCTCCTACTATGTACTGATTGTCTTTATATAAATAATAACGATGAACCTATTTCATAGAAATATAAAAAAAAAATTATTGGCGTTTATCTTTTCTCTGGCATATTCGAGAAAATCAAAGTAACTGACCTTTGTAATAATGAGGGAACCTATATTTTTAAATCACGTCAGGTGGGTATGACCCTAATAAACGGCAGACTCCTGCAGCCTTACTAGTACGATATGTATCGATCCTGTTGGTTCAGCTAGAGTGGCCGAGAGAGTGGCACAGGTCTTGGGCTATCCTGTGCTTTCCTTAATTATGTCCCAGGCGACGCACTTCACCCATGTTATTAGTTTGCTTGAAAAAAAAACCGAAAGTGATTGCCATAAGCCTGCGTAGATAGACTAACGCCAGGGATCACTTTCGGCAGTAGGATGGTCCTTCGCAGGCCCAATAACCAGTTACCGGTGTAGTGAGCACAAGTTTTACACTAGATAACTGGCGCCGGTATTTGCCAATATTCAAAGAAAAACAAAACTTTGTTTTGTTTCCCCTGTTCTGTGAATTTCTTTGCTCCGCCAATCCATGCGCATAACAACAAGGAACGTCCACACAATGAAAACACTCTTTCTGGCCACTAGCGAAAGCTCAGATTTCGCACAGAAACTTCGAAAAATAGCTGTTATTAACACAGAACTCAGCAAACTCAACTTCCAACAACAACCTTCTGTGCCCTTCCAGAAACGAGACTTCCAGATAAAGGTTTTCTACGCGAAGCTTCATATCCTTTTTTTCTGGAGGGGTAAAGACGTATCGTCAGTGCGCGAATATGGTGTTTCAGAAATCTTGAGGACTTTTGTAGATGGAAGAGATAAGTGGCGTAAACGTGTTGTGGATGCTAGAGGTCTTTGCGATGAAACCTGCTTCGAGGTATTGGCGGAAAGAAGGATGCGCAAGGCCCAAAGCGATAGAACCTCTACCACTTACCTCCGCTCTAATTGAGGAATGACGTGTCGTTCACGCATCAGTCGTCATAGCCATCAGAAATCCTGTTTCAATCAATGCTTAAATCGTCTTCAATAGACGCAATGATAATGTCAACGAAGCGACCGCGGTGTTTTTTTATAACATGATGACTATCAGTACAATTGGAATATAGCTTATGCAAAAGCAATTTGGAAAAAAGGAAAACAATTAAAATTAACTTTTAACTGTGACATTAAAATAATATTACATATAATTGCATACCTGGGATTGCTGCCAGTAGAAAAAAGGCTTTTTATCAAAATATTGAGCAAATACTCAACTGTTAAAAAAAACGATAAAATGTGTTAGTATATGACTTAGACTTAGCTTAGACACCTCGTCTTTTAGCATACATAGCGTTATCCAGCGCGGTGTATATTTCACTATGTCATTTAAAACTACCAGATGCAGCTGGTTAAGGATAAAATTTCGGTAGGATATTTTTTAGGTATGCTAAGATAGATAAACGTCTAGTTAATATATGGAAAATGTACCCTAAATATCCCTACCAGTAGGAATACTTGGAAAATAACTCGAAGTAGGGATTACTGGCAAGGATATGCTAGTAGGGATAAATGGAATAGGCGACATAAAATAAAATATGATTGCCTTTCTAGGTTGCCTGATGGCTATTCCTTCCTCTCCTTATTCCACTCTTTTCCCCTACAAATTCATAATAAGTTCCCGTAATCCAATAAAAATATTAACATTGCCAGTATTGTATATTTTAGAAACATTATTGTTCTGGAAACCATTCTACAACTACTATATCTAATTTTTGGAAAATATTGATTACAATCGACCATTAAAGTTCAGGGCCTTTTTTAACTAAAAGAGCATTCAGTATCCCAGAATTTTTAAACGAAGATAATTTGTTGTAATTTTAAACAATTGATGTTATATTTCTTTTATTTTTTTTCATATAGTTTTGTGATTATATAATCTTAATTCTCAATTTAATGAATTCAACATAATAGCATATGTAACAATAATGCAAAGAATATATTGAATAATTAATTGAAACAACATTTAATACTGTATATCTAGTTTTCTTTTATCACTCCTTTCCCCTCCAAATCCCTTATCCAGACCCATCCTATCCAATAGACCTATTCTATCCAATCTTCCAGGTTGACGTACTCGCAACTTTCTGGATGTTGCGTGTGTCCATGGGCGACGGGATCACTTAACATCGGATGAACTGTCTGCTTGTTTGTCTTCCTTGATCATAAAAAAAAAACGATAAATACAACCTCCAAATAATACGAAACACGGTTTGAGCGGACAGTATGTCACTTATTTGAAAAGTATTTTTCTTGAACTATGACAATTTATGTGATTAATTCTTGTAAAAACTATTTTGAAATATTAAAAAAGGAACCCGAATATTATTTCACCAATAGTGTTTTTAACGATTTTATGTTATTTTCTTATTTTAATATATTTTGTGTATAAAAATATGACGCAAAATGCAGATGAAAGGTAAAATGGGATAAAAGATTTCCACAAAAATATTTAAATGTAAAAGATAGGAAATTGATAATCAATATACTTTACTAACAAATAAACAAATACTAAAAAATGTATACTCATTAGAAAGTATAGTGCCTACTCTTCAAGTATCTAAATTGGTTTTTGTCAAATATTTTAATGTTAATTGCTGCCGTTACATTTATAAATTACCTTTTTTACTAGATTAGCAATATGTCTGCTGTTTTGTAGATAATCTTATTAAGGTAATCTTTTTAAACTGTAATATTTTATTTAATCAAATAATAAATATAACTCATTTCTTTTATCACCTCTTATAACCCTCTACAAAATATGTAATACTACAGGAGAAACAAGCTTAAATAAATTCAACACACCCAATGAAAACAGGAATATGAGCACACAGAATGACCTTTTTACGAAATTCAGCAAATGACAAAAGGAATACCAGTATTGCTGTCCCTCGTCTCCTTGACTGTTTTGGGAGTTTTAAGTGCAATGTAACAACGGAGTTACTTTCATTATTACACTGCGTTACCGGCGAGAATTAAATAAATATTTCATTTGAAAACTTTCTGTTTACAACGAGTACAGATTTTTTATTTATATTTTGGTAGCTAATGCTTGCGGTTTTACTGGCAAGTTTATGAGATTTATTTTTATACTGGAAAATTCGTACGATACATTTACCATTTTTTTTCATTTTTTTGAGTTTATAAGCAGAATATCATTGTTAGACCTATACCAACAGAGATGTGAAAACCACATGTATTTTAACGTAGTAGTTTTTGTGTGATGCACTTAAAAACATACACACGGACATACAGAGAGGCAGAAATTCTAAAAAAGTGTTGGATTGTTATTAACAAACTATTATAAAAATATATGCGTAATAATCGTCAGCCAATTGAAAAACATTTCATCGATAATTCAAAACGTAACCGCATATTACTAAAAGTACTCAATCTTCCCGAGTTCATAAGTGCGAAAAAATCCTTGAATTATTTTTAGACTTTTTTTGGATCTCGGAAAATATTAATAGATAATGTTTAATAAACTAGTTCATATTGTAACAAAAGACTCAACCTTAATCTCATTTCAATATGAAAATGAAAAAATAAAGCAGACAGAGTAATTTAAAAAGTGTCAGCTCAGGTAAATGAGAATAATCTCTAAAGCCGCTGTGAAGTGCATTGCGCATTTTCCTATTCGCGACAAAATGAAAAAGAAATATAACCAAAGTAACTTTCCAAAACAACACCGGGAAGTAAGAAATTATCTAAACTGTCTTGTCTACTTTGTCTACAATGCTTATAATGTTTCTCCTTTCCAAACTACCTCGTTAAGCAATTGTAAAAAATATTTAGTGTACAAAGTACATATTCGCTGTCGTTTTATTTGCCTGATCATTATCTTGTATCACATACATAATCAAAAACTACACTTGAAAAGAACATGATATTAATTTTCTTAGCGTTCTTTTTTTTCTCATATTAATGGTCAAATAACGATTAAATCTGTTGACAAGAGAGACAAAGTAATGCCTTCTATCAATTTTATTATATTGACCCCATTTAAAGTCTATACATTTTCAACTGCTTGAAAATGCAACATTTCAACGCCTTCAAACGCCGATAACCTCCACCTTTGAGCTGAATTTCAGTTCCGACCCACATTTTCATACGGAAGGCACACAAAGAAGTCGCAGGAAGCAAGAACGCTGGACGCGGCACTAATTTGCAGCGAGCTTATACAATTTCACCAGGACAATTCTCAGTGTATATGCAGCATAATCATAGAGAAAGAATCTTTTTATATTTTAACTAAAGAAACCAGCATTTTTAAAACCGTAACAACTCTTCATAATGAACTTGCATTCCACGAGCAGATTCAAAGAAAACACGAAAAATATGTCGCATTCATCACATATTTCAAGATCCATGGCTAATAAACATGTTTTATCCTATCATTAACTAAATTACTAGCACTTGACACTGAAAGACATAAAGATACAATATAACAGTCATTTTTCGAGTAGATAAAAGTTTTAATTTTTAATAAAAAAAAATATGTGAGCCCGGACTGTCTCTGACATTTTAATCGTTTAGATATTTGGATTATTATTTTGCATTTTGCATTTTGATTATTATTTTGCATTGAATTTTTATGTTCATCTAACAAAAAATTTTCAATTACCTTTCTTAAAATTGTATAAAGACAAACTACTTATAATTATTATAAAATAACTAGCCACTTAATTCACACAAATCTTCTTATCTTACTACAAATCATATCTCCTAAAATCTGTTTTAGATTAAAACAGCATATATTTGAAAATAAAGATAAAATTTTTGCATTTATCTTTTTTTTCCAACTAACAGATAGTCTACATGTAAATAAAAATATCGCTTAAATTTTGGCCTTTGTTCTGAGAACATAGGTAGATATTTTAAATGTACAATTATCCCAAGATTATCAAGATTGGCCGAGACATAAATCGCAAAAAGGTATTATTTATTTCATTACTGGTTGTTATATGTATCTTATACAAACTAAAAAAGAATTACAAAAATGTAACTTTTTTTTTATATAGGTAAACATAAAACAGCCGGGCGCTCGCCTTTTATTCCGCCTACTCAAGCCGGACCTGAGTTCGACCCCCAGTGCCAGCTCCAATGAAGTTGTTAATTTCTAAATTGCAATTTTAACTGTGTTCGTTTCTTGAATCATATAAATTCCTCTTCTATTTCTTGTCATCCTAGATGGAGTAATGAGTAGGGTTAAAGATGGACAAACGACTAGTGGGGGTTGTCTAACAGCCTTGACGACCTAGACTATGCTGATGACCTCTGTCTGTTGAACCAGAACAATGCCCACATGCAAGTCAAATTCGACGACTTACAAAAAGAGGCTGCGCAAGTTGGCTTAAAAGTAAATGTGCGGAAGACTCAGGAGATGCGTACTGAGGGTAGTAACACGCTGCCACTGTCACTAGGTGATATTGACATTGAACAAGTGCAGAAGTTTACTTACCTCGGCAGTATCGTGTCCAACTTTGGAGGAACCGACGAGGATATCACCTCTAGAATAGCCAAAGACAGGGCCGCCTTCGCACAATTGCACCCCATATGGCAGTCCAAGAAGTTGACGCACCGAGTGAAGACCAAAATATCCCCCTCCAACGTAAAATCTGTACTGCTATATGGGTGCGAAACATGGAAGGTGACAAAAGCTTCAACGCAGCGGGTCCAAATCTTCATTAATCGCTGCCTCCGACAAATCCTAGGAATCTTCTGGCCAGAAACGATCCACAATGAAAACCTCCTGGCACGATGTAGAGAGGTCAGCAAATAAGACGCCGCAAATGGTTATGGATTGGCCACACGCTTTATCGGGATCCCAGTCACATCCCTAGGGAAACCTTAGATTGGATCCCATCAGGTACAAGAAAGCGTGGCCGTCCTAAACAGACATGGCGGCGCTCAGTGGCGGCCGACATGAAGGCCACCGGGTTGTCGTGGCCGAGATCAAACGCACAGCCCCGGACAGAGCGAGCTGACGGCGTACTGTGGACGCCCTCTGTCCCACTTCGGAGATATAGGACATAAAGAAGAAGAATTTTAACTGCTGATTACCTCCGATACCACGTGATTGGCGTTGAAGTAAAACATCGTGAGGAATGCAGCATAAACATATTTCAGGAACATAGAAAGTCAACATTCCGCATAGTGGCCGCTTGGCGGACTATGCTTTATGCCCACTTGTCTAAAAGAGGCATTTGCTAAAAAGGGGGATAAATCGAAAATAGGCTTACTTTACTCTTACTTTTTTTTGGCAAATATAACATACGTATTCCATGTATTTTTTAAACTGACAATGAAACTGTAAACTATTGCATTACATTGAAGGCATTCTAACCACTCTCACTCAATCATGGAGGTCAACTACCTCTAGCAAATATTGAACAAACGGGCACTGGAATAAATCCACTGCGCTCTGCATTGTAACTTAGCAGACACATGTTGATGCGTTTTGGTGCACTGCGCTAGTTTGGCTAGACACCATTTACTAGTGGTACCGCGCAGCCGGCCTTTCGACTTACACATAACGCATGCCCCAAAATACTCACGACACTGTTTATTAATTCCATCCAAAATTACAGTCATATTCTCAAACGTAAAACAATGATAAATACTTTATTTATGCATAACAAAGCTAGTTAAACTTGAAGATTCATGGGAAATCATCTATGTTAAATTAATTTTCGAATTTATGTCGAAATTAAGTCGATTAATTTTGCAGTTAATTATGCTAGGTACTGTAGAGAGCCTAACATATATCTTGTTTCATTTTACATCCCAAAAAACACGTTTAATACGCGCAAGTTTAATTTTAACTATCATCATTATTAAAATTTTATATAAAACATTAATATCACTTTCAAATAAACTTGTCAAAAATGAATTTTTAAAATTATCAATCACAATTTTGAGTCAAAATGCAAAAATAACGGAGTACATCATAGCGCCAGAAGATACAACTTATTATCAAACTTTAAAATATATCAAGTAATACATTGGTCATACGACTTAAGGCAAGGTTCTCCTAGCGTACAATGTGAATGCTGGCAGCATCATCCGTATGCGAAAGAAAGAACTGTCCCCAAACGCACCGCAATGACAAAGACAGCGATCACGATGCTGCGGTGCGGTCGGTACGGAGCGGAGCGAATGGTGCCGTAAAATCTTTGATTTTGAGAAGATAACAATCGTGTTGTATAATATTAACAATATAATGACCGACATCACTCACACTATCACAGACGCTTATTTTAGTTTAATTTTCAATTCGTTAAATTACGTACAATTGAAATAATATTGGTTTTAAGATGACGGATAGAGGTACGTATGGCATTTTTTTCTATAGGATAAAGTTTATCCAATTGTGTAAAGGACATTCGATAGAGCTACGTAAAGATCTCAAATATAAGTGGCAACCATTTATTAATCATTTGATTAAAATTTAAATAACGAATAAAAACTAACTGGACAAGGAGACACAATAGAGTAAATTGAAATATAGTAAATACCAACAAACTTGAATTTTATTTCGACTACTATTCATTTTTGGTCTCGTTTCAATTTCTTTTAATTTAGAAAATATTGCTTAATTCTCTATTCACTTTTGATTAAACTCCGATTTCAGTGTAGCTACAGTTTCAATTTATAAATTCGGCATTAAATAAAGTACGCGTGACTTTCAGGGCTGCCGGATGGCCTTGTCTTTTCCGTCTACTATCCCCTCCAAATCCTTAATCCCGAGCACATCTTATCCAATAAATCTATTCTATCTAATTTCCTAGGTTGACAATGCACTCGCAGCTCTCCAGATGTTGCGTGTATCTATGGGCGATGGGATCGCTTACCATCGCACGTTTTTCTTCCTTTCCATAAAAAAATGTACCAAATTTATAAAAATCAGTGATCACCACTGTATCGACCGACAAAGACACAGCGATTCTTATATTTTGTTTCTCACTGACAAACATACTTAGCGCATAACACAACTCATTCTCGCCGTTCGAAATGCGTATTACATCATGCAGGGTCACGTGCGCATGGGCTTGATGCAGCGAACTAAATGGCGTCGAATAGGTTAAATAAAAAAGTGACCTGAAATTAGGTTAAACCTATAAAATCCTGGAAAATTTCGTATGTAGCACGGGCATTTCAGCTATTTATTGTAAAATGTGCAGGATCTTACGTCTGCTTGTTCTTCTTAAATTAATCTTGTTAAATTTTTACAAACTCTGTCACAAAAATTCTGAAATTCTAAATAAAAAACAACGATTTTCTCGTTAATATACAACTGTATTTTCTTTCCGTGAGAATGATTGATATATTTTAACCCATCAACGCCTAGCTACATCATGCGATTTCACTAAAACAACGATCCTTCCCTACTTTTTAGCCTATTTTGTATCAAATTTCACAAATAAACAAAGCCACACCGCTTACAATCTAAAATCGTCCTCATTTTACACAAATAAGAATCGGAACTCGCGACATCGTTTAATTCAGCTTGTAGGAAATACCGTTGTTTAAGCGACATCTCTTGATGTAGCTGAACGCTGAACGGTTAAATGTTAACTATCAAAAACACAACACGGGTATCGTGTTGTGTTTTTGATAGTTGACATTTAAACGTCTACAAAATATAATCAAATTTAAATTTACGCTATAATCAAAAACCAACAAGCCTAAATAAATTCTACACATCCGATGAAAACCGGAACCGCAAACAAAATCGCTTTCCCGAAATTCAGCAAATGACAAAAGGGACGCCAGTATTGCTGTCCCTCGTCTTCTTACCTGTTTTGGGAGTTTTAAGTGGAATGCAACATCGAGTTATTTTGTTACTAACGGGAATGAAGAAAACATACTGTTTACAACGAGTGGATATTTTGGATTTTTATTTTTGGCAACTTATGCTTGCGCTTTTATTGGTAAGTTTAAGAGATTTATTTTTTATACTAAAAAATTCCTATATTAAAAAAACATTTTTTTCTCGGTTTATAAGCAATGTATCATTATGAAACTAAATGTTCCATATCGATACACTGCTTATCTTTTCACATCTTTTAACAGCGCTTGTTGCACTTATACGGCCAGGCTCGCTCGCGGAAGTACCACCTTATCTTCTAATCGAAGGTTCAAAACCTAACCGAATATAACTAAAATAATCAATCTTCCTGAGTACTTAAATGCACACATTATTGCATTATTTTTAGATGTTTTTTGATTCTTGGGTATTTAATAATGATGAGAAAATGTTTTATGAACTAAGTCACATCACAACAAAATACATTCAAAGAAACATTTTTCAATTTTAATATTTCCATTTCAATAAAAAAGTGAAAAGGTAATGCAGACAGAGTTATTTAAAAAGGCTCGACGTTGAATGCGGTCAAATGGAAGGAGCTGGTACGAGGTGCCCCAGCCCAGAGATGAGAGCAATATTCTATTAGTGGGCGAACTTACGCTTTAAACAATTGCATCAGATGGAACGGCTGGAAATACTGCCTCGCTCTGCCGAGGACGCCAAGCTGTTTTGAAGCTTGCTTGGCTTTACCTTCCAAATAACCGCAGAATTGGACGTCACTCGATATGCCAACGCCAGGAATGCCGATGGATGCTGTGGCTACCTCAAAAGTGTCTATGAATCGAGGAGACACGAGAAAGGGTTTCTTTTTAGCGGTGAACGCGCAAACTTCTATCCTCTGTGGGTTAAATTGGACCAAATTTAGTCGACCCCAATCCGAGATTTTGCTAAGCCAAATCAAAAAAAAGTCTCGACTTCAGAGTTAAGTTTGTTCCGGCACTCATCGACACGGTCCTGAGAAATATTTGCACGGCTGGTATACAAGGTGTCAACAGTACTGTCATCTGCATAGCAATGAATGTTACTGATGCGCATTAGTAACATTCAATGCAATACAAGTCATCAAAGTGGGAGTTAGCACATAGCCTAGTGGAACACCAGCATTCACAGTCTTTGTGTCGAAGCATTTACCGTCGACAACGACCATTAAGGTCGTAAGGACGCTC